>JAMKCH010001074.1:0-55797 GCA_023653785.1 Ophioderma brevispina | reverse complement strand
CAGTTGTGCACAAGTGTCATATAAGGTGGAAAAGTGAAATTTAATGTTAAAGTACACCAAATTTTATGGAAGTTCTAATTTGTTACCTTCAATTAACATCATAGCTTAAACTGTTGTATGAGTCCAAAATGAAGCAACCTAAATAACAAACAAAATGAGAGTTATTTATCTTAATACCATGCAGGGTTACAAAGATATTAAACCAAAAATGCAAAAGCCCCGAATTATCAAAAGTCCCTAGACTTAACACCAGCTCATCCGTAGGCACCGCATCCGTAGGCACACCTATCTTGACCCCGACTGACTTTAAAATTATTGACAAATCAAAAAAAAAAAAAAGTAAAGATTAGACACAAAATTCATGCTAACCATATCAAAGCTAGATAAAATTCCCTTTAAAATGAATATAAATCCGCCGAAATAACCTATTGGTTCTTATGATACAATAAAAAACTATTTGTGAAAAGGTCACGCCCCCCTCATTTTATACCCCAATTCATGGCGCATGACCATAACTAATGATCTAATTAATTCCTTGACCCTGAAAACATTTGTATAGGACACAAGCATGAAGTTACAAGCCTTAAATCTTGAGTTATGTACAAAAATGTCAAAATGAAGCCCCATTTGAATTTGTATGCAACATTAACTGTTTAAGTTGACCTAATGCCATAACTAATGATCTAATTGTATTCCTTAACCCTGAAGACGTTTGTATAGACCACAATAATGAAGTCATTACAAGCCTTAAAGGCCGACTCCGAGATTTCCTGTGAGGGGGCCGCCCTCAATTTCCAAAAAAAATCGGTTTTTGACCATGTACATTAATGCGTGTCCATAGACTAATCACTGTGGGGAAAAATGCTAAGCTTAAATCGAATCCTTCATATAGAAATCACAAACTTTGTTATAAAATTCCGGAGCCGGAATGTGGTTATACACAGTATCTATGGGACCGTAAGACTACACAAATGTTTTCTGATCAAACGAAAATATGATCATCTCAATTTCGGAATTGTGCAATTTAGGTTACTATCTTCAGTTCTCTGTTTACTATTTTTCATTATTACAAAAAAAAAATAATATCGAAATCTCTGAGTCAGACTTTAAATCTGGAGTGAGTACAAAACCACGTTAAAATGGCACCATTTTGAATTTATGCTAATTAGGCACATTTCCCCTAAAAATTAGATTTTGGGGACCGGAAAGATTTTGAATCAGCATAGAATTTCCATATAGAAACATGTTTCAAGTTGCTTTTACTCAAAAATGGCCTTCGTTCATGTGAAGGAAACATTTTTTGAGAAATGGAACAGTCTCTGACCAGACTTTTGTTTATGGTTCCACGCTTGTCAATTGGTAGTCCTATTGATAGTGTAGGGTACTATGTAATTTCGTGTTTGTTTTCTGTTAAAGCAAAAATTCCTCTTGAGTCATTGTGTTTTGGGTTTTCACATGTTGGAAAAAAATATCTTGGAATTTTTCAAAAAAACCGTTTTTTTTTAGGGTTGTCAATCCAAGATGGCGCCAAAAATACATTTAAAACCATTATTAATTTAGTATTCTGAAGGCAGTACGAGGGTCCAAATGAGGGACAATACCCATATTAGATACCAAAGAGTTAAAACACCAGCTAGATTCTATCAATATGGCAATCACATTAAACAAACCAAGATGGGTCCAAAATGGCCGCCAAAAGCTATGTTATCTTATACTATTAAAGATCGAACTTGCCATGTTGTTTTTCCTGGAGGCTGACATATTGACCCAGGAGGTCGCCATGTGAATGTTGTACCCATATTCAGGTAATACCCTTCCAATCGTGTCTCTCGATTGCTCGGGGTATGTATTCAAACTGCTGATAGATATGGTTTAGATTCCATTGAGATGCAAATAAACGTGTTGTTTAAACATAAGCCAAACAATGTTGTAAACCAGTAGTAGTGCGTATTGAATTCCGGTGTTTTTACAAAGAGTACATACGTAAACTTGAGGGTACGTGTCAGGGTAAATGAGTTGTAGTCCATGTTCGTGGATTAATTACCCCGGTCCTTCGAGTTTGACCTTGTGCTAGTTATATGTAAAATTATTATTTATTGGTGATAAAAAAAAGAGAACAGAGAAAAAAATAAAAAACTTAAAAAAAGCAAAAAATAAAAAAAATAAAATAATTTTAATCATTAAATGTTGTCATAATGCTCATTAACGTATTATTTTGACGCAATATCGGTGACCTTTCGTTGTAGACATTTTATTCGTGTTCTGGTAAGTTTGACCTGCTGAGATTCGCTTTATGCCTTCTAACTCTTTTGCACGTATGTAACCATCGTGTTCTAACTATCTGCAAAGCGCGATGATCGGCAAGGTACCAGTCTAAGTCCAAACAGTGTGGTACGGTATTTACACTAATTACAAAGCAAACATAGGGCCAAAACACTTCACGATTAATTGTGTTATGCAAATTCAAGTTCTTTGTGTCAAAATATTGACATAAAGTCCTGTGATAAAATACAAACACCAATGAAGTCAAGTGATGCCACAAACTAAGTAATAGGAGCTATGTGTATTAATGATCGTGATGACCAAAAGTCCTGACATGATTTTTTAAAATCGGCGGGGGGGGGGTGGTAACGAGGGTTCATAACATTGAGATGAGTTTGTCCGTATCTTTACCTGTCATTAGGACTGCTGTATCATGTATTGAGGCCGAGCTTCATTTGTTCATTTTACTCAAAATATTTAAAAAAAATAAAGGACACCAAGGGAAAAACACTAGCAGGAATAAGAAATCATCTTATGTGTTGTATTTTTTAAGCATCTTCTTATTTCAGGTTCTTGACAAAATGTTACTCTATTGTTTTACAAATTAAGGGTGACATGCAATGTGAAATGCGGTGTATGAAAATTGCGCAATTAGTAAGATTGTTGTTTTACATAGCAACACAACACATTTTTAAATATCACAGTGCAATTACAGCAAAATACTGTAAAATGAAAAGAAAATTACAGGATCGTAATTCTTTCATCGGCTCGCCTCGAAACGAAAAATCCGCGGAGGGGCGCGGGACACTCTAAACATGATGTATCGGTACGCCTATCCTATGCCAATATGTCAGACTATAGTAGAGAGTAGTAAAGCACAGTTTAATCGGTTTTGTCCCCGAAACCGGGGGTGGCCGGATTCACCTCACCTTCGTAGCATCGCCCTTACTCCCCTCCTTCCACTTCGCACGTTAAACGCTATCCCATCCTCAACCCAACCCTTCCCTACTCTCCTCCTCCACTTGCTTCCCCAGGTCCTCTTTGGTCGGCCCATCTTCCTCAAACCCACCCACATCAAACTCAAAGCCCTTTTTAAAACATGCTACTCATCCTTCCCAGCACCTGCCCATACCATCTTACACAATTCGCTTCGCCAGTCGTTCAGCCGCCTCTTCCAAACCAAACATCTGCATCAATCCTCAGTCTTCTTCCTAGCAATCAATTCCACCCACACAGTGCTATACCATTGCTCTCTCTGCCCTTAACTTCTCAAAATCCCCATCTCAATTTCACTCAGGCACCATGTCTCAGCTCCCATACAGCATCATGATCTCACACAACCGGTATTACCATCCTTTCATTTCAAGGAAAATCTGCTCCCAAGTAAACACCTCTCCCAACATTCTCTAAAATTCACCCACCTACCTTTACTCTGGCTGTTACACAGCCGCCTCACATCACCACACGCACACTAATCCTGTACCTAGGTATGTATTGTGGTAAAAAGGGGTGTTTCATTTGGCCATATTTACTAAAAAAGTATCATAGAATAAAATACAATAGATTTAAAAAACAAAATGTTTTTTATTATTTGGATATTAAAGTTAAATCACCTCAAAGTTGTAATTTTAGGCATTAGGCTCTGTTCCGATTTTTGCAACATGACCTGCGAAATTGTTTACAAGGGTGGATTAAAACACCGATTTCGAATTAAATTTTACCTTCATCCCAATTTGAATATTTTATTGATTGTTTTTTTGTTTTTTTTTTTAATTATTTTCAATCTTGGTTTTCAAGAGAGTATATGGACAAAATACCTGATATTGTATGGTCTTCAAGTTTGGTTTGGGTAGGGACAGACAAGTAGGGCCCATATGTGATTTTTGGCCGAAAAAACAGGGACCCATAGCAATACCATGCAGAATTTAACATGACAATTTGCCATGTTTCTTCAAATTTTGACCTTTTTCGCCAATTGGACAAAATTTGCTCAGATGAGGAGATTGACTTAATTTTCACATAGTTAAGATGTGGTAAAAGATTACCATACCAATATTGGCATGAAAAATGGTCAACCAGAAGACTAAAAGTGAGAACCCTTATTTTGCGGCGTAAGAAAGAGTTAACTGTAATGAGAATATGAGATTAGGTCTAATGTAAATATATCTTTGCTCAAGGAAATCATGTCCATTCTCATACTCTCCCCATATACTGCTACGCACTTAGAACTATACGATTTTTATTCCATTAATCTAAAAAATGGCTCCAGTTTTGACTGGTTGGATCTCCAAGCTAACCTATCTACCCATAGGCACACATATATTGCACACATATATGGGAGCGAATGAAAAGTTGACATGCGTTCCTCGAACAGATCCCTACGCAGGGAAAATTCTACAAAGGGCCGAAAGGTCCACTTATTGCTTGGTTTGTGGAATCCGAAGACGTCCAAAAATTTTAGAGAAATCTTGACAGAAATCCCCATTTTAGGGTGGAATGAGATGTTCAAAAAGACCGGGGATTGATTCACTTATACCAAAAGGTCCACTTTTTCGGAGGGTCCCCGCACCCCCCCCGACCCCTCCCAAAAAAGTAATCCTCCGTATGGGCCTGCCTCGAGCATAAGAATTAGGCCTATATTTACATTAGACCTAAATTATTATCTCATTACAGTTTAATGTTTTCATCATTGCAGCCAAGGCACGTAGCCCAGTTACATCTGTAGCAGCATTGTGGTTCGGATATGGCAAAAACGATCGTCAGGGAAAAGTCAGCCCGACCAATGAAAAATCGCCCCGATTGGAGGGAGCGTCCAAAACGGCTGCGTTTGCCTCAAAGTTTCCCAATTTTGCGGCCACTTTCCTCCCAAGCGGGGTACTCTGGCACCACCCCCTTTCCCTAATGATTGACAAAGTCACTTAGTGGCCACTTTTCCCCGACCGCCCACGCCTACGCAAACTGATGGGTCTTTGGAGTGGGAGTTCTTTGTCTGGCCCATGTTGGCAGTACCATTTCCTCCTGCTCTTATAGCTCATGTTGGAAACTTTGTATCTCCTACTTAACACATTTAAGGCAGCTTGGAGGCATATTGGAATGTGAATTGTGAAAGCGAAAAAGCAAATAGTCCTAAAGGAGATGGCTTGGAGAAAATACTGTAATGCCGCTGAGTTTTGCATGATGTGAATAGTGGTCAACCCGTTCATTGACCGTCTCCCACTCAAATTAGCTAGCGGTTCATTTTGCAGTAATGTTATACCTGCTTCATAGCTCATGTTGAAGTAGAGGGCCTAAATCTTGACGCTCTTCATTTAACACATGTAGTCATGTAAAGACAATGATGGAGAAGTCTTGAGAACATATTGTAATGTCTCTGAACTATTGCGTTAATGGAGGAGTGATCACCCCGTTTAGTGAGCGCTCCCATTCAAATCAGCTAGCGGTTGCCCGCGCGAAGCGCGGGCAACCGCTAGTGAATATAACTACGTATCCCGGGACGAAGGTACCCCTCATTTTTAATTAAATTGAAATATTTTTCTCTCTCTCTCTTTTGTTATGTCAGATTTTTGTAATTTGGTTTTTTTTGGAAAAGTTTAGTTTTTCAATTTCAATGAAATTTATCATCTATCAGCAGTTTGAACAATTCGAATACATAAACCCGAGCAATCGCAAGTCACGATGGAAGGGATCACCTGAATCAGACGGTACACATTTCAACATGGCGGTCAACATGCGCCGCCCGCGGTCAACATGCAGCCTCCAGGTAAAAACAACATGGCGAAGTTCGATCTTTATATTATAACTAGCTGTTGCCCGCGCGAACGCGGGCAACCGGCTAGCTGATTTGAATGGGTGCGGTCACTAAACGGGTTGATCACTCTCTGCACATGACGCAAAACTTAAAGAGACATTATTATATTTTCTCCAGGCCTCGTTTATTTTTGCTTTAGGCCTATATGCCTCAAATGTATTATGTCAAAAGCGTCAAAGTTTAGGCCCCTCTCCAGGGGCGTACGCAGGATTTTTTTTAACTGGGGGTGCTGGTCCTCGAAAGTGGACTTTTTTTTGGAAAATGGGACCTAACCCCCCTAAAATGGTCCTTTTTGGACGTTT
Organism: Ophioderma brevispina; assembly: GCA_023653785.1. Lineage (NCBI taxonomy): Eukaryota > Metazoa > Echinodermata > Ophiuroidea > Amphilepidida > Ophiodermatidae > Ophioderma > Ophioderma brevispina. The sequence goes on along the minus strand of JAMKCH010001074.1, from coordinate 49,425 downwards.
TTACACTCATCACCAAAATGTGGGCTTTTTTTGCAGATTTTCTCTACATTTTTGGAACCTTTTTATCAAATTAATTGGCAAAAAGTGGGACCTTTTCCCCTTTTGGTTGGAATTGGGGGGGGGGTGTTACGCATGCCCCTATCTCAACATGAGCTATGAATCCAGGAACATTTAATATACTGCAAATTAAATGTGCAAACAGGAACTCGCACGCACTCCCAAAGACCCCCCCCCCCCATTTGTGTAGCCTGGGTCCGGAGGAAAGGGGCTTCTCATTGACGTAGCTAATACTGGGTAATGAGGGAAACCCTCTTGGGGAGAAAGTAAGGGCCTAGTTGGGCAAATTCTTACTCCTTCCGGCACCGCTACAGATTGGTCTTTTTCTGTATAGCCTACATTGGCTTCCAATCAAGTGCCAATCTGCAGTCCGTATCTGTTCCCCTGGCAGTGGCGGCGCCAGACTTCTGTTTCGTTGATGGGGGTTTGGGTAGGGGGTGGGGAAGAATTTTAAATGTTTTTGGGAAGCCCAAACTTTGCAGATTATTAACCACTATGGGTCCCCACTGTGCTGTTTGTGGCCAAAATTTTGTATTTTGTAGACAATTATCAAAATCCTCTGCAAAAATCCTGTGAACTATCCTTCACAACCGATATACCACGCGTGTAGACATAAAATGGAATGCAAACATCGAGGACTTTTCGCCTAACAATAGATTAACGACCTTGATTTTGGCATTAGACCTACAAAAATTGAAGATATTGTAAGATTCAAATATTTGATGAAGTGGCAAAGAATTAAAAGTGCGTGTCCGATCGTCTTTGGGACCCTTACCCCCTTGATTTACCACCCGAAGTAGTAATCGATTTTGATATCATATGAAAGGGCGTATTTTCTATTGTCCGTCTGAAATTTGATCCCTAAATCCATTCCCATTCCCAAGAATAAACAAAAAAAATGCCGTTTTAGAAGTGTACCAGCAATGCACAGTATGAATAGGCTTTGGTCAAGGTGAATGTGCGATTAATTTTGCGTCTGTTTTACTATCATGGAAGCCTGGGTTTGTTGGGTGCAAGCTTGTTTCCACGGTACTTGAATGGGGTGTAGGTGGCAAGTGCCAGGCTCTTCCTTTCAAGTCGAGAACACATACAGCATAAATCGGAACAACCACCTTAATTAAAAAAAAAAAAATTCTCGTTCGCTTTGGTTTGTATGATCCGGTATTAATTCATGATCTACGATCACTTTTTGATTTTGCATACTGGATCTCCAGGCTACATAGTGGCACACTATAAGGCGCTTGGTTCATAAGCCCTCGTGTTTTTTGTGGGCCGTCCAGCTTAGCTGGCCAGACACCCCCATATCAATCCGTTGTTGCGTGGATTATGGGTGTGTGTTTGTGTGAATGTATGTGTGTGTGCACAAAATTGTGAAGTTTTTTTTTTTAAATTGGACCTCCAATTGAAAAGTTTAACTTCAATTTGAACAACCTTCTGTCCTAGGTGCACAGGTACCCCTCATATGTCGAGAGGTCAAAGGTCAATGTTGAAAGGTCAAATGTCATGGATGTCAAGTTTGATAAATGGCTAAAAATGTAAAATTGAATCAATTGAAAAACTTCAATTTCAATTGGAACCAAACTTTTGTCGTAGGTGCACCATGTGATCCATTATATGTTGATGAGATCAAAGGCACATGCCAGGGTCAAAGTCATGGGCGGCCCACAGCTTTATTCTTTGAATATAGCGAGCGCGAAAGCCGATAAGCGCGTAATTCTAGTTGTTTTTGTTTTGTTTTATTATTTTTTTTGTGAAAGTCGCGGTATTTTGGCCCTAAACCTAACGGAAATGTTTTCTGTCTCTGCACTACTCCATCCACATATCGGCGCGAACTTTACAGATGGGGTGGTGTAAAGCAATTCCCTGGGGGTTTGGTTTGGGTAGGGACTGCCCCGAGAGTCTGGAAGTATGACCCATATCTATACATTTTTGTTTTTGCAAATGGGACCCCAAACCTATACCAGCGATGTAATTTTAGCCATATTAAACCCAAATTTTGCCATTTATTTCTCAAAATGTTGGCATTTTAAAACAAATTTGTCTCCGGGGAGGGGGGATTGAGGAAATTTGATAATTTTCCCACAATTTTAGACAATTTTGGCGTCCGATTGACAGAAATTTGACTAATTTTCCAACAAATTTTGAGACCTTTTGAAAAAAAAAAAACACCCATTGCTATAACCAAAATTTTGACATGAAAATTGATATACCAGAAGGCTGAAAATGGGACCGATGTCTGTTGCACGACCCCGTAATGGTCATTTGTGTTGAGAAACCCCCCCTGAGAGCAATTCCTATCAAAATTAAAAATCTTTATATACTTAAATCGGGCCATAGTAAAATTTTGAAAAAACCCGATCCCGACCTCTTGCTATACCAAAATTGCATGAAAAGGGATCCATTGATAACCAGAAGGTTTTGAAAATGAGACCGATTTCTGTGGCACATCCCCCGTTGTCATTTGCTTAGACCCCCCCCCCCCCCCCGGGTCAAGTCTATCAAAATTAAAGTCTTTATAACTTAAATCGGGCCATCAAACTTTTTATTGCATGCCACGGCCAGGTTGTAAACCAGACCTGCTTCCTTCGAGCTAATACAAATTAGTATCGCTACGTATATTTACTTTAGGCCTAAAATGTTTTTATCCATTGCATTCGAACGCCACAGCCAGGCTGTACAAACATGATACCAAGGACGCGAGTGCATATATCAGTGCCCGAGTGTGGCAGTCAGTTCTTGTATTCTGTAGATAGTCAGGCGGAAGTCCCCCCAATTATTTCTTCCAAAAAGACTTAATGATCATGATGCTAATAATGAATACAAAAAAGAGCTTAACTTTTGTTAACTGATTATGAGGTATCTTTATCCCTTATTTGTGTTGGTTTTCCAACAATAAATAATTTGAGAATAATAAGCACAGAGGTCAAACTTGCCCACGCGATCACGATTAAACGCGAGAACAAAAAGGTGTCACGAAATTTGCGTCAATATAACACGTTGGCGACCATTAGAAAGGCTTTCAATGAATTAAAATACGTAATAATAATCGAATGTTTTTTACATAGGCCTTCTTATTGTTCTATTTTATCAAACCAAGAAAATAAATAATTTTCAATTTAAAAATACTTTTTTTAGGGTGCATTTTGTGATTAGCAATTTCATAATTAAGCCACGAATATGAATGATACCTCGTACCCTATAGTATGGTAACCACACATTAAACGTACTTTACTCTTTGTCAACCACGGGAATTCAATACGCATCTACTACTGTTTACAACATGTTTAGCATGTTTACAACACGTTTTTATTGCATCTCAATTAAATTATAAATCATCTATCAGCAGTCTTCAATACAAAAAAACCCCGCGGCAATCGAGAGACACAATGGGAAGCGTATTACCTGAATACGGTACACATTCAACATGGCGCTCCTGGGTCAAAATGGCAGCCTCCAGGAAAACAAAACATGGCGAAGTTCGATCTTTTATAGTATAGATCATTAAAGACCATCAAATTGATTACTCGATTCATGTTTCAAGTTACAGTACAAACAAAGTCGATCTATACAGTAGGTCAGGTATCTTTAAGGTCGTAGTGTTCACCTGAACAATATCGGGCAAGTAAAGCTCGAGATCAGGAGGAGATTGAGGATACGCGAAATTACTCTCCTGCCGGTGTAGAAAACCTACCGAGGAGAACGTTTTGAAGGTTTATCGTGTTTATGGAAAACAAAAAAAGAAAACCAAAAACTATGTAGTCAACGAACTGCTATGTAATCGTCCCAAAAGAAAGCTTGCTTTGTTTGTTTTTCTGTCGCGCACGGCGAAAATTACAATCATCATCTTAACATTAAGTGCCCAAGGGGGGGGGGGTTCCATAGTACCCACCATTGAGTTTTTGCGATATCTCAGGTTACGCAAGCAAAATTTTCAAGGAGTTTGGCTCTAATTGTCTGATTTATGAATAAGCTTCTCTGATACAAAAAAAATTAAATACGCCACGGCTTCATTAGATAAGTAGGTTGGGTCCCTAGGACCCCCCCCCCCCTTGGGCACTAATAAACGGAAGAGTGAAAAATAAGTTTTTTATAATAAAAAAATTAAGTAGTATTAAATCTTGGGATTTATGTGCTTAGATAATCCCTTAGGAGGTATTAATTAAATAATTAATAATACTACATCAATACCTTTTATATTGTAGCATCAATTAGCATCAATTTTAATTTTGTCATGCCGTGCTCTTAACTGTGTAAGTCTATGGAAAAATAAGGCGATTTTGAAGTTCTGAGAAAATACAAGATGGTATAAAGTTGGCTAGTTTCCAATGATTATTTTAAATGGTTATCCTAGAGTAGATATAAGGAAGATTTTGGTTCAAAACCTTATATTGGAGTTGCTGAGGATGGAAAAGTGCGAACCCTACTCTTTTTCGAAGAGTGACAATTCAATTGGCCATAGGTCATATGTCAAAGAGTCGGATTTTCATTTTTATTGTGGGTATGTGGTTCTTAGTGACCCCCTTTATTTGTGTTAGTGTCATGAATCAAATTCCCACGGGAAAGTGGTTCTGGGTTTGGGCCCTAGGACCCCCCCACCCTTGGGCACTAACGGAAAGTTTTTTAGCTTGGGCACTTAATTGTTAAAGGATCTCATAAATAATAAGACGGCGGGAATCGGCTTATTTCACTTCAGGTGTGATCTATACACGGTAAGCATTCAAATAGGCAAAAAACGGGTTAATATAAAGTTTGAAAATGCAGTGAATGAAATGGCGGTTAAATTCCACTTCATGAATTTATCTGTGATTTTATACAAATAAAATGAACATGATGAAGGGGGGCCCTCGCGAAAATGGGGATTCTTGCTTGCGAAGCGTGTGTGTACTGTTTTGTTCAGGTTCACGCGTACCTAACCTAAATCACATATAATATCGGGCCGTTTTTTTTAACTCAACTCGCAAACTCGCATTCAGAAACTCGCAACTCGCAACTCGCAACTCGAACTCGTAACTCGCAACTCGCAACTCGCAACTCGCAGCTCGCAAACTCGCAAACTCGCGAACGCAACTAGCAGTTATCCAAAAACCATAGCAAATAACATTTTTTAACTTATAAATGATGTCTTGTGTACGACGCTTGTTTGTTACTTTGCATTTGATTGGTGACCTATATCATTGATAAACTTCATATGATGAAACAACCATTCGCAAATTTAAGTAAACAATGAACATCTGACCTTGCAAAAAGGTAAGTACACAAATAGGCGATGAGTTCTGTGTTGGCTCGATTCGTTAGGAAATGTGTGAGTATTTGCTACTGAAAAAAGGAACAAAAAGGACTATAAATCCGTTGACATTTTATGGCCAGCGTGTATACAAGAAATTCAATTTAATTCTTTTCCCAATTTATATGTGACCCGATCACATCAAAAGTACCAGTTGTCACTCAAGGTTCAAGTTGAGATTTTGTTTTGCCCCCCATCCACAAGGCCTGTATTATCAGCTTTAAAATGATACCTCTCAGGTGTAAATTGGGTGTAGCAAGGCAAATTTATGAGGAAAAAAATGGGTGGTAAATTTATTTTTATTTTCTTGTTTTTTCATGCATAATTTAACTAATATATTGAAATGTAAATTCCCGACAACTGGTCGGTTTTGATGTGATGGGTCAAATATTTCATATTTTTACCAAAAATGAAATTGAAAAATACTATCATTTCTCGTTGTCAGGTTTGAATTGTGGAGTGTTAAGTTTTGTTGGCAAAAGGTGTAGTTAAGTTTTTTTTTTATTTGGGACAATTACTCGAAATACCACCATTGTCAAAAAAAGATTAAGTAGCGCTGTAAATCCGTGGTACACAATATCGCATGTGGTCAAATTAGGCAAGTTTATGTTCTAGGTGTTGTAATGTCGTAGAAACAAATCACCCATAAAGCTCATGTAACCCTTTGCACTGTAGTCAAGATGTTAAGTCTCTATATAATATATGAATTGTGCCCGTTGTTGAACAGTGTCAATTTATTTTCCACAGTTGTAGGCATTTCTTTCACGAGTTACTATTTTGCCTTATGCTTTTAACTCAAATAAACTATATTATTAGTCTTATTCTTATATGGACTCGTCCTATGTGAAAGGAGGCATAACACTACAAATGAGTGCAACCCTGCACTCTTAGTGAATCGCCGATCCCAGGGATCAATGGGCACTCATCAACATATATAAGCCACCACCACTCAATTCCTATTCCAGGCAGTTCAGAGGCAGCTTCTTCGTCTGCGGAAATTTCACACCTGAGAAGCTGAACTCCATCTCTACAATGCCTTTCGAACAGGGATGTATACAACCTATCGAATCCAGTCCTTACCAATGCCTAAGACAGAGCCAAACCAACATATGACGAAGTCCAATGACTGGATATTTCCTGATGGATGAGGAACAAACAAATAGTGTTCCCTCCCCCCTCAGCTAAGAGACCAGGTATATCACCATCTTTTCTACCAAAACAGTGATCATCATAGAGCTTGACGGTCCCTATGGAGGAGAACCTATCCAATGCATATGCAAGAAAGAAGTGCAAATACAAAGATCTATAGTGGCTGACTGTGAAAACAGAGGAAGGTCTACATACTACTTTCCAATTGAAGTAGGAAGCAGACGTTTCAGCAATACACTGATACATCAGTCAACAAATGCCTGGCATCCTTGGGCATTCCTAAATGAAAGAGTAAGGCTGTAACCGATACAGCAGCCAAAATTGCACTCAGAGCGAGCTATGTTATCTGGCTTAGCAGAATCTCAAAGGCATTCGGACAGATGGAGCTAGAAGCAATTCCAGCAATATGCTCTGAGGGAAGTGGAATGGTTGAGCGCTCACAAAACCAGGTTTAACCCGCTAAAGCCCAGAGACCTCAGAACACACTAATCTACAAAGAGATACTGCATAAGGTGAATTTTACCTACTAAGTCACCTTCACAGAGGGAGCCTATATCAGGAGTGCTAATATCTTAAAACGGATAAACATAGGCTCCGACGGTGAAAGCGCTGGTGTTTTACCAATGAACTATTCCTCCTACAGCGTGGGGTACTCCAATTTTGACAAGAATGGCAAAACGGCTTTGCTTTCTAATTAAGCAGCCATAGGGCATGAATCTGTCCCGACCTGTCAACAGTCACTAGCGACATCCTATCCCGCTTCTCCGGAACGGTCCTCCCTAGATTCCCTAGATCGGGTCATTACCCTATCTTGATCACCAGTGACATCAAACTGAGTCACAATCTCCAGCCTCTACAGAAAGAGATAGAATTTCATGAAAGCCAACTGGCACAAGTTCCAGCAACTCACCAGTGAACTCTCAACCAAGCTGCCAGACCCGGTTTCATCCAACATCAACGATGCATATTCCGACTTCTGCTCTATGCTAGCTACATCAAACCGCTAAATATTCCATTCCAAAAGGTAGAAGGAATCCCTACACCCTCTGTTAGGACAAGGAATGCGATGAGTTGTACCGTGATGCCAACTGCGATATATTGAGAAAATTAAAAAAGGCAACCAACTACTGGATCTGCTTGGCCAAAAGAGACGTACCAGATGGGAGGAGGAGATATTCAATATCAACTCTACCCAACTCAAACCGCAAGGCCTGGAACACCCTCAACAAGCTCACCGGGCTTAGCTGTCCAGCTAAGCAGTGTTGGCGCTACAAATTCTATCGCTCCAGTATATTTGTCAACAATGGATGTGGCAACCAAGACCACATTCCACAGGCGAAAGCCCATGCTCGTGCGGTCAAAGAGATTACACAGCTTCTACAAACCTCTCCTCTCAAGCCCCATGTCCCAACCTTTATGTGAGATCACAGAAGCAATTAAAGTTCAAGAAGAAGCTTCAAGAATGGGAAAGCTCCTGACAACGACAACATCCAACAGAATTCTTGAAGATGTGGCCACCCTAAAGTGTGCGATGGCCCGAACTCTGCTCTCTATTGTTTTGGATCGTCAAATATTGCTTACAAGAAGGAAGAATCAAAGGTCATTGCAATCCTGAACGCCCAAGAAAACCAGTAAATGAGGCCCACGAGTTGCAAAGCTATCTCGCTGCTATCTCACATCCATAAGGTGCTTAAGAGACTGATAATCGGTAGGATCTATGATACGGGTGAGGCAAATCTACCCCGCACCAAGCTGGATTTCGAAGAGGTTAATCAACAACTGAGCAGATAGCAAGACTAGTTATGACATCGAGACAGCATTCCAGAAGAAGATATAGGTTTGGAATCGAGGTTCTATTTCTAAGCTATTAAAATCTTCCCTGATGTCAAGCTTTGGTCAAGTTAATTGTTCATCATGCTGATCAATCCAAACAGCCTTTCATCCTGGGCGACACAAATGGGCAAGGCCAGTAGAAAGCGCAACTCGGAATGTTTGTCCCCACGGGATTCTGTCCTGGTACCCAGTCTTTTCAACATACGTCTCAGATAGGACAAATGGAGATTGTTCGCAGTACTCCTACCGGACGATCGGCGCTTGGAATATCTGCTGATTCCTTCGAGGTTTAGGACACCGAGTTGAAATACCTATCACTGTAAGCCAATTTTTCCACCGATGGCACTTGAAACTCATTAAACCCAAGACCGTCAGCTTTGTTTTTACCCTGGCAACGATGCGCAAAAAAAAAGGCCTCATAGGGAGGGGTGGAGTGCATTTTGACATTTACTACTCATCTGTTGCTTTAGGTTACTCAACTACTGAATCCGCTTTATGGAAGCATAAGTGTATCATTTTCTTTATCCCGGGCCTCCTTATCCTTAGTTCCCCAGTTAACGAGCGTAAACCTAGGAAAACACGAGTCTTATCTATAGCTAACAACTCTTATAATGCTACTTCTAATAACAATAATACCGACATTTGTATAGCGCCTTTTCTGAATGATTCAAAGTGCTGTTGCCTATTATTATTACGCTGCCATCAGGAGATCGTCACAATCATTTAGCTAAGTATAGGCCCGCAGCTGGCCAAGCGCACATCCCTATCCGCACTTAGATTGTAATATTCCCCATAACAGCTCCCAAGATTTCGCTTGGGTCAACGAGGAATTGAAATTAAGTATCTTGCCCACACGTTGACTGCAGCGGGGCTCGAACTTATGATTTGCAATGGTTTCATGATCATGAGTCCTGCGCTTTATTCGTTGCGCCACACGTGCTCTCTTATACATAGGGTTTACAGTGTTAATCCCAGATAAGGCGGCGTAAACCATTATAAGAGCGTAAACCTAGGTTAACAAGTCTTATCTGGGGTCTACGTCTAGATAAGGCAGAAAATGATATCTATGGATAAGACGCATAAACCCTAGATAAGGCTCCTAATCCTAGGTTTACGATGTTAACTCCCATTTAAGATGGTGTAAACCCAAGATCCTGCCTTAATTAACAGACGTAAACCCCCACTATTTTAGCTATCCCTGTTTGTTCACGCAATATGGATAAATACTATAGTGGTGGCCGTATAATCACATGAGACCGTATTACAAGGTATTTTCCGTAGGTGTAGAACAAACAGCAGGGGATAACGAATTATATTGTAGACATGAAATCTGCAGTGGGAAGCCTAAGTAGAATCAGATCTAAATCTGAATAGCACAGCAAAATAAATTATTAAACAGTTCCGTAGGCCTAGACACGGGGCCCTAGGTCAGCCCTATCTCTAGTATCAATTATGGTTAGGCCTACAAAGTGCAAATCAACAGCTGCCATTCCAAAGCCCAACTAGGCCAAGTCCTAGACCGGCTGTCATGGCCCACAGTGATTTAGTATTATCAAACAGTGCCCGTAGTTGAATTCTGCAGCGTATGCCTGACCACTGTAGACTGGTAAATTATTTAACTCACTCTTGAAAGACTTCCGACATGGTCACCATTTCTCTTAAACACAGGGAACTTTCAAAATTTATTTCTCCATGAAGAGAACATAGAAATTAATTATAATGTGTTTTTGCTTGTAGCATCACACAGCCAGTGTTGCAAAAAAAAGGCATATTGGATTGTGCTTATCAGAGGGGCTGGTACAGGCAGTCTCTTCCACAAAGCCACAAGATCATTACAACACAGATTTTAATGTTGTGAAAAAGGAGGGGTCTAATACTTGTTGTACTCATCAAGCAACATACGGAAATATATAATTAGCCTGTTAACCATGAGATTCAAGTATTCAGTGCTACTAAATGATAGGCGCGTAGCTAAAGATTTACGCCTGTATCCTAGAATAAGGGAGCACATAAAAGTGCAGATTTTCTTATTCTTAGATTATAGACATAACCCGGAGATATGACGATCAAGGTCTGCGGCTTATCTATGGATAAGAATGGTAACTATATACAGCCTGTCTAAAAAAATGGTACAATCGAAACCGATTTTTTTTTTTTCAATATTATATCTTCAAATCAGTAAGTCTTGTATATCACATTAACAGAAAAAGAATCATGCTTTCCAGTATTTTTGTTTCATCACATTTTCTTGTTTCAATCCAGAGATAACTCCCAGATTTCACCTGCGGAACTCAAAAATCAAGGTTGTGCCACTTTCTGGGTGGTTGAACGAATAACATAAGTGATGCACATTTTGAACAGTATGGAATTCTTTAAAAATAGGGACAGAGGTGCCCCACCTAGGTCGTCCGATATAGTAATGGTTCTTCGAACCATAGAAGTACACACACCAATCACTGGACCACACACAACACCATAACAAGTGTCAGCCCTATGCATACCCAGGCCATACCTCATACCCCTGGACCACATCTCCACACCCCGGGACCACACCCATACCAAATCACCATACCCCGGAGCACACATCCTACCCCCAGACCCCCCCTACCCCATTGACCACACCTACAAAATCGACCACCACCCCCTACCCCCACACCACACCCCTACCCCCAAAACACACCCCAGACCCCCAGACCACAGCCGCTACCCTGACCCACATCCCATACCTCTGGACCACACCCCATACCTCCAGATACACCCCCCATCTCTGACCCATACCCACGGACAATACCCTCACAACCATTCTGGGCAACACCCATTAATCCCAAGACCACACCCCATATCACCGAAAATACCACACACCACACCCTCGCAATTGTCAGCCCCATGCAATACCCAAACACAATACCACCCCTACCTCCAGACCACACACCTAGGGACTACACTCCCGCCAAACCCCGGACCACACCCAACACTCACAGACCACACCCAACAGACAACACCACAACCACCCACCCCCAAGACCACACCCAAACACCCACCACCCCATACCGCCAGACCACAACCCAATAACAGCCAGCCACACCCCAGACCGCCAGACCACAACCTGCACCCCCATCCCTGACCACACCCCCATTACCTGACCACACCCTTACCCCGACCACACACCATACCAAAACCACACCCCATAACCCTGACATACACCCATACCCCTGACCACACCACATACCACACAGCACACCAACCCACCGAACCAAACACACCTGGACATACCCTGGACAACACTCACAGACACACCCCATACCTGGGCAACACCCATACTTCAAGGAACAACACCCCCCATAACACACCCCAAATCAAATCAGTCGAGCCACCAAGTTTCGCACTGTGTGCGAAAGATTCTCCAGATATTGTGTCACAAGTGTCAATGAATGAAAAATAGGTCCAAATATGCTATTAATTATGCCAATTAGGGTTACTTACAAATGCAATACTGTTGTAAATCGAATCAGTTCGAGAATCTGTAGCCCCGCACCCTTCCAACCAAGTTTCAAGCCCTGTATGACATACGGATCTCCAGGTATTTTGTTCGCAATAAAATGTCAATGAAAATCATAAAATAGGTCAATTAGGCTAATTACTTAATGCAAATTAGTCCTTACACCATGCCTAATTCCTTGTGTAAATCGAATCAGTTCGAGAATCTGTAGCCCCGCACCCTTCCACCAAGTTTCAAGCCCGTATGACATACGGATCTCCAGGTATTTTGTTCGCAATAAAAGTGTCAATGAAAATCATGCAAATAGGGAAAAATATCTAATTAATTATGCAAATTAGGTACTTACAAATGCAGATATATACTGTGGTAAATCGAATCAGTTCGAGATCCTGTATGCCATCCTAGCCCCGCCCCTTCCACAGTTTTAGCCCTTGTGACGTACAGTCTCCAGATATGTTGTTCACAAAAAAGTGTCACTGAAAAATCATGAAATAGGAAAATATGCTAATTAATTATGCAAATTAGGTACTTAGAATTCATATACTGAGGTAAATCTAATCAGTTTCGAGAACTCTCCAGCCCCGCCACCCTTTCCCCAAGTTTCCGCCCTGTGTGACGTATAGACTCCAGATATTTTGTTCACAGCGCAAGAAATGCTCACGAGCACGACGCCGACGATGACGACGACGCAGACGCCACACGATCATGCTGCCATAATTTCCCTATCGGACACCTAAAAAGGGATTAACTTCTAAGACTCTAAAAGATGCGAAACAGTTAACGTAATGGTGTAAGTATCTTCTTAAGTGTTTTGGCTTTAAGATTAAGTGTATAGTATTCGACATACTGTTGTTTGTTAGAAGAGAACCATGACCGTACAGCAACCTGGAGGAGAGAGTTTTGATGGTCTTCAAGTATCATGAAACGCAAATTCCTACCGACACCTTGATACTTGGCTTCCAAATTCAATTTTTTTACTTCAACAATTAGCAAATGTACAAAGATAGAGCAATATTTTTAAACCATTTCTTTGGATTCGGAATGTTTATTTTGATTGCAATAACATTTCTTCTGGCATTATTTTAACAGATACTAATTTTGTAATAAATTCAAAGCTCCATTTCATTGACGTGCAATAAATATTTGTATCGTTTATTATTTATGAAAAGAAGATATTTATCATTGAACTGATTATGTTGACTATTAAAGCTTGTGTCGAGAAACCTAGACTTCCTTTGTTTACTTAAACTGTGTTTTGTATCTTTTGTCAAGTTGCAATCTTTTCTGAGCCTCAAGACAGCTTGGCATAACTGCGCGAAACAACCCTGCCCATGCATAAAAGTTGCACAAAATCGATTTTGGTGTATCGCAGTAAATTGATTATATCTCAAACACCATTGGAAAGTCTGGTCTTTGTTCTTTAATATTATGCCAACTAAGAATGACTTATTTTGAAATTTCATATTTAACCAATTTGTTTATTCTGATTGTACCACTTTTTTTGAGACAGGCTGTAGAATAACTCATGTTATCCTTGGTTTACGCTCGTTAACTAGGGATAAGAGACAAATGATACACTTATGCCTCCATATACGCTGCACCAGTATGGAGTCGCAAGATTGATGTCGTTTTGAATAACGCAATGAGACTTGTTAGTGGTTGCCTTTTGGCAATGCCTGTAGAATATCTTCCAATTCTATGTGGCGTAGCTCCTGCAAGCCCAAGCTTAGGAGGAACTTTCAGACGATCAAGTTCGAAAAGAAGAGTGATGAACCTGGTAGCCTAGTCCCCGCCAACACACTCTGAAGATCAGAGAATTCCACGGATTCACTTTCGGTGCTACCCAACTCATGACACTGCAGTCGCAGTATCCCTATCGATAGTCATGGATCAATGACAGATGGTCTGAGCAATGGCCATTATCTACCTTGAACCTAAATCAGTTTGTGGACAGCCCTCTCGCAAGCCCAAAGGCTGTGTGGGTCAACCTCATAGACTCAGATCTGGCATTGGCCATACAAAGCACTTCCTTCACAAGATCGGTGTGGTAATTTCAAACTGCGATTGTGGATAGCCACAAACCATTAGTCACATCATAGATGACTGTGAGGTTTACAATTCCCCAAGAGGAATCCTAGGCCTGATCAACCTGGACGATGATTTTGGACCTACACGAACGAACAAGCAAATGCCCATTGAGACCTCAACAGTAAGTTGCCCCATATGCCATATGTCGGATCACCAGTGGTAGTGTGTCAGGACCACTTGCTCTTCCACCATCCAGAACCCAAGCTGGTGACTAATCCTTCACAGTGCTAACCGTCTGTGGAAAAAGTCGTCTCAGCAGCATTGTTGGACAGATCAATTTCCAAGATATTCGCCCTTTGAACAGGTAACCCAGGAGCTAGCACACATTGGTAACACATTTCAAGTACAAAAGGTTTGAGTGATTAAATATGGTTGACATACTGACGAACCCCCTGAAAACGCGAATTCTTAAGTGCCGCAAGTGGTGCTTAAGGAGAGGGGGCCAAAACAAAGTTTGTACAGGGGTCAAATTTGTAATTGATCCAATAATTTTGAAACTACCCAATGTTGTGTCTAAAACCATAAGGATTCAAAAAGGTATAGTTTTGTAATCTGTACACCCTAAAGTTTTTCAGAGTTAATGGCTAAAACAATCAAAAATCCAAAAAGGGTCAATTTTAGAGTTTGTACGGGTTCCAAATTTTAAAATTGCTCCGATTTGGATAAAAAATGGTGCAAATTATTGGTGGAGCTCATAGGCCTACAATTAGGAACTGAGCTTTTTGGTGTCTCAATGCTTGCTTAATAAGTATGGGGGGTAACAATAATCAAGCCCCATGGAATGCATGGACTTTGACCTTTCTGTGCCCCCCTCGGAAACTAACATTAAGACATTCAAACATTCACTTTTAATCCTATGAACTCCACCAATATTTGCACCATTTTTATCCAAATCGGAGCACTTTAAAATTGACCCCTGTACACTGACATTTGACCCTATTCATTATTTTTGCTGTTTTTAGCCTATAACTCTGAAACTTTAGGCTGTACATATTACAAACTATACCTTTTCTGAATCCTTATGGTTAGACACCATAACATGGTGTGCTTTTCAACATGATTGGTCACTTTACAAATTTGCACCCCTGTTAACAAACTGTGTTTTGGGCCCACCTCTCCTTAAGGCACCAATTGCGGCACTTAATCGTTTCGGGGTTTTCTGTCAGTCTGTCCACATATTTAATCACTCAAACCTTTGTAACTTGAATTTGGTTACAAATGTGTGCTAGCTCCAGGGCTAAAGTAGTGGTCGCTTTGAGTGAACCCTTTTTTAGAATACTTTGCCCTTCTTCATTAACTTTTTGACTTGACTATAAATGTAGGTATTGGCCGTGGATGGGATTTATTTTGGCTCTGAAGCTCCACAGGCTAGTGAAAGTCGATCGATCGCCCGCTCAGTGTGAAGCTTCTGAGCCGGTGACCCGGGGCTGGTGATCATGGTGATCGGTCGATAAATGAATTCTAGACAAGCAGGGGCGCACGCGGTAGTTTTTTGACCACCAACCATGCTCCAGGAGCAGGTCTCCCTCACTAACCTCAAAGGGCAGCTATTATTTTTTCTTATCTTTTTTGGACTTAAAAGTTTTTCCCTCTAACCTGAAAAAATAATGAAAATTTTATATATTTTAAGAGGTACTAGCGAGATTCGAACCCGAGATCACTGTATCATGAGGTCAGCTACCTAATCACAAGACCAGCGAGGATTAGTGTGCCAGATTTGCAATTCTAATCCTTGATAACATTTACGGAATAAATTGCTACTGCTATTGTGGTCAGCACTCAATATAATGAATAGCTCCGCTCTGGAACGGTTACCACAACCAGAAGGTTTGAGCTTATTTTATGTAAAATGGGGCGTAGATTCCAAAAAAAGCAGTCTTATTGACCGTACTCAAGACATTTTTGTGATATTGGCCATTTTTTGACTAAATGTCATATAAAATTCATATTTTTACTTTTGGGTGTTTTGACTAGCGTAATTTATGTAAAAGGGTCACTGATCATAATAAAAGCAGTCTTATTGGCTGTTTGTGAGATTGTTTGTTGATTTTTATCCTTTTTTTGCCCAAAAATAGCTTATTTGATCAAAAATCATATTTGTACTTTTGGGTGCTCTGACAAACGAATTTAATGTAAAAATGGGTACTGATTTTAAAAAATAATCTTAATTGACTGTACTGAACATAATTTTGACATGTTGGTCATTTGTGTTACCATTGAAAACATTTGTGTAAAATATGAAACAGTTTTGAAACGAGTCTTAAAAGTCAAAGGTTTTCCTGGTTGAAGTTTAGCAATAACCGGTATCCAATTCGTCCATGTTAAAGGGGCAAGTGAAACCAGGGTCGCCACTAAACCTCGTACACTCTAGTTTGATCTTTCTGGGCTTCTTGCTGCACTTGCTGCATTAAAAGTAGTTGGTGGACAACCTGGTTGGGTGTAACATTTGGCAGCTGTGGAGGTTCTGTTGGATTCCTGGGAGATAAACTTCCTCACCTTTAGCAGTTGTCTTAGCTGAGAAAGGATCGGCTTCAAACATGGTAGTATACTCTTAAAATTATTTATCACATTTCTTAGAAAGGCCTGGTATATAGTCCGTCCTACAGCCTCTGGGTATGAATCTCCGCGCAGTCTTGTTCACTATTTGGGAAAAATTGGCATAGTAATGGGGTTTGGGAGCAATCCTCTTCACGTTCAGATCCAGGTCATCAGTGAATCCTTGCCAGTCTTCTTTCTTATAGTCAAAACGATGCTTTAAAGGCACTTTATTTTATCTTGAAGGACTTGGAAATAGATAAGATCGACGGCACTATCCCTGTGCTACTAATGTGCAGAGTATGCTTGCCCTGTATGGGAAAGATCAACCCGCCATGTCAAGAAGCTTGATTCGATGTTAAATGCCTCCCTGCCGGCTTGACACAGGATGTCTTCGTTCAACACCAATGGAGAACTTATACATCCTAGCAGGAAGTGCTCCACCAAACATCCGTCGCAGTGTAGCGAGCTTGCAAGAGCGTAGCTGCCAAGTATCGAATGGGAAGCACCCATGTCCGGACAGAGACCTGCTGCCAACCGCCTTAAATCCAGAGAGAGAGAGGTTCGGAAGCAAAGTCCAACCCCTTGAAACAGTCTCTAAGGAGTTTAAGAAGTCGCCTTGTGGAAAGAAAGACTTTCTACCAACCAAGTAGCGTCTATTGGTATTGAACCTGGTAAGCATCTCCCACATGAAGCTGACTCCTCATGGGCTGAATGGCGATCTCTCAACAGATTGAGAACCAGAATCTGCCAATCTAAGGTTTCCTTGCGTTAGATGTGCACATATTACAACAGCTGACCATGCATGTTCTGGGTATCATAAATCATACTAAAAAACGGGGTGTATTTGCTCAATATACTGGTGATTGGAAGTTATTGAACTGCGTCATGGGAATTGAGATTTTATTAGCTCATAGTGTTAGCTGTGATTTAAAAGTCCAAAGGAAAGATTTAACGAGCTGCTTTTTCTTTATGAAATGCTTCTTTTAGACGCATTTCGACTGCTCTTGCCGTCTTTGTTTTAAACTAAGGTACATTATGACTAATTCAGCATTAAGGCGAAATTATCTTTTGTTATGCGCGAAAGTTGCAAGGCGAAATTTTGTTTCCCTAACCCTAATGCCTTTTTGTTTCATCCTATCTCCAGAGAGGAGGAAAGGGTAAAGGATAGAAACAAAGAACCTGAAGGGCCCTGGCGGGATTCAAACCCGGGGCCTCCGGCCCACATGCCATATTACCAGGCAGGGCAGCCACAAGGAGTCGCTGGCCCTGCCGCGATTTTCGTTCCCATATGAGTGGTTGGTGCGATGACGTCATCGCATCTTTTGGACATAGTGCATTTCCCCACTCAGCTCATTGAGTTATATTGGGTTTGAGGATGTAAGGGCGTAGGGCATCTTTTTTGTTTGCGGTTTATTTCCGTCAAAGATATGAATAGTAATTTAATGGCAAATTGAGGTGGAATCTAAATGATATGAATATTTAGGAATTGGTAAAAACAAAAATTTACATTCCTAAACTATGAATGATAATATAATTTCCCCTTATTGTCCAACTGTTATTGATGATGATGATGATGATGACGATGAATGACGATGAGCCGAGAATACGACGATAACGATGATGACGATGACGACGATAACGACGATTACGATGATGATGACGACGACCTAATGAATAATTAAAATTTCCCTAAGTATCATTCCGGATGATGGTGGTGATGATGATTATTATTATTGTTGTTCCTGTTGTTATTGTTTGTTATAATTATTGTTATGCATTAATATCTTTTGGGTCAAAAGAAGTCAGCAATCAAAAAAAATTGCAAGAAGCAAGAAAACAAAACAAATATCAAAACAAACCAAATCACAAGAACAACAAGCTACCTTCATATGTTTTGATACTTTTCCAGTACGTTAGTTACATAAAGTGTTTCTGCAACAGTTGAAGTAAAAGTCAGCAGACGGTCTTGTACCCCAACCCAATGACGACGGTCATTCATGCGTACGAGGTACAACATGAAATATCCGTATGAAGGCAAAGATCAAGGCAACATACGAGTGAAACCACTCCTGGGGTTGGCTAATACAATGACTGAACTTGGCTTCAAGCTCATTATCGTCAATCAGACCATATTAGGTTCCTCGCTAGGGACTCGTAATGATGTGTTTTCGTTCACGACCTCAAAAGATTCATGACACCTCGTTTGATGAATTCAAATTTCTGTCTCCAGTGTTCTCTCCCTCAGTCCCTTGCTACTCCCGCCCTTTCTCGTGCGGGTAGATGAATGACAATTCTAATCTGGTGACAATCTATAATCCCAATTCCCGGGTATGGACTCATTTAAATGCAACTTTCATGTTTGATTTCTAATATGCTATGTATAATTTTAAGTCACTCGATTAAAGCAACCCGTGTAAAAAGCAGATATAGTCCGGCGGGAGCCACATCCGGGGGGGGGCTCCATAGATGATAACGAAGAAAGCGTGAAACTAATGTTGCGTTAAGAGTCAACTGAATCGATTGCCCTATTGTTCACCATTCTCCCCGGACTGTGAGTACGCCGGACATAATGACTTCTACAACACCGGAACATTACAGAAAGATTTTGCGAAAATCAACTTTTTTTAGTTATGCCCGAAAACGCTTGCTCAATTTCGCTCTTTGATTTTTTTCCATAAACATGTTCAAACCTAGCAATTTATTCCAAATTCGTAAACGGGAACCCAAATGTGACTAGGCCCAGCTAATCGTTAAATGTATTAACGTCCATTTTGTCGATGTAACTTCTAAATAGAACCTGAAATATGAGTTCCAGCTAAAGTAGAAATGTTGGAATGTAGACCAATTATTCTTCATCCGTCATATTGATGTTTAAAACAATATAGGTTTTAATATGCATTTTATTAAGAATGCACGTAATGTTGGCGCAAACTTTACAGATGGGGTTTTTGGGTGAAGGCCATTCTAATTAAAAATGAAAAATGTATAAACTTAATTGAGTCATCCCCCTTTAGAAAAAATTTAAAGAAAGAAGAGGACAATACAGAGTTCTGATATTTCTTAATTTGAACAAAAATTGAACTGCATTAATTGCAAAAAGTGGGTCCTCTTTTGACGGCCTTAATCAGATTTCTGCACTTAGCTGAAATTTCTAGGCATACAAGTGACAGGCTCGGCTCAGAGCTGGGATAGGCTATGTCTTACTGTATGTATGAGTTGAAAACCCAAATTAAATGGAACATTTTTAACATTTTAAAATCATATGTTGTTCCTATACGCTGCACGCTGCGACCAACCATACCACGTTCAAACCAATCTCGGTCCGCGCCGTGCTGACTAACAAAACCTTACGGTGCGCATAATTGGTCGACTTCCATCCAATGAGCTTATAGTACAGCTTATAGTGTAGGCTACATCATTAGGAGAGTAGCACTTAACTACTATCCACTGTCAGTTGTAGGAGATATCTTTTATAGCTTTGGGATTGAGTTTTTCTTGTTCTTCTTCTTCTTCTTCTTCTCTTCGCTCAAAATTGACTTTACAAAAAACCCAATTACATAGGTCTGCGACCCGGGGTCTGCGACCAATGGCAGTGCAGTGCGCGATTTATGGGTCTACTTTGATTGATGGATAGCATGGTATCGCGGGCACGGTACAATGCGTACCTTTGGTTGTCTTCGCGCATTGTATTTCGACCAAATGACCTTATAAGTCTAAAGTAGGTAGGGCGTCACACATCTGCAACAAGAATTTTGATTTTGAAACATAATGAGAAATGACTTACACTATCGTTGACTTTAAAAATTTATTGAATTGCTCTCTCTGCCTCTCTCTCCCTCTCTCTCCCTACCTCTCTGTTTTCGAAAAGAACCCTGTGTCGTATAGTTCGATGCGTGCAAATAATTTAAAGTTAGTGCAGTTGGTGTAATAACCGGGGTATAAATTATGTCAAATGTATCAATATATGTGCATTGTTTTATATAATGAAGGTAAAGGCCGAAAGAAGGCCAATACACTCCATCAATATACATGCCAGCACGCACTAACATAACCTATTGCAACCGAGCATGGAGAAACAAACGATAATAAAAAGGTCAAAGCTATCGGGTGAAGGTATTTTGCGAGTGCGAGTCGCGAGTTGCGAGCTTACGAGTGAGAGTGCGAGTTGCGGTGCAGTTGGCGAGTGCGAGTCACGAGTTGCGAGTGCAAATTGTGAGTGCGAGTTGCGAGTTCATGCCTGCGAGTTGGATTTTGCGAAGTTGAACTATGCGAGTTGCGAGTTCCTCATTTTGCGAGTTGCAATATGTAAAGCTTTATTTCGATTTTTTGTTTTACTACTCTCAAAATGGAAACGAGTGACAATTTACTCCCACCCCACAGAGTGAAACTCTTGTAAATCACTCCAAATTGAGCAGTTTGTCAACTTAAAAGTGTGAATTTCCACTCAAAAAGAGTAAACATCACTCCAAAAAGAGTGGATTTCCATCATTTTCGTGTTATCCTTAGTTAACTTCTCAAGAGGTGGTGGTCCTTCATTTAACTCCTCAAACGAGTGGAAATTCACCCTTTTTGAGAGTGTGATTTTCACTCTTTTTGAGTAAAAATTTGTTCCTTTTGAAGTACAAACCACTCACTTGGAGGAGGTTTACAAGAGTTAACTCTTTTGGGAGTGAAATTTTCACCGTTTACATTAGCAGTGTATGAAGACATTTAGGCTTGTAACAAGAATACCAAAGGAACTGGTTGCTTGTTAATTGCATTTTGTATAATGGTCATATTCATTGGTTACATTTGTTGCCTTTTTCATTTAGGTAAATGCATAATTATACTCTTTGAACCTAGTCTGCATCAGTGCTTTATTTGTTAACAGATCAGGCCCATGATACAAGTAGATGTGAAGGATAAAATGTACTGAGCCTACCATTAAGTGAATGGTATCTTTCATAGTCATGCCAAACTTTGTAGTTCACTAATTTGACAAACAGGGCCTGTGGTCAAAAGGTATTGAGATTTTGTGATATTTACAACATCAATCTTGTAATCTTTTTTAACTTTCTTTGTCTCTACCAGGTACATACCTGATTTAAACAAGGGACAGGAGGACATTTTTTAGGATACGAATTCTCCAAATTGCACAGAATCGATTGTAGACCACCTACCAAAAACCTCGAAGGTTTATGGGACAAACAAGTACAAAAGAAAAAACAGCAACCTTGTTTTGAACTTGCCTGCCTAACGTAATGGTCCCCTAGAACACCGTGCTTTGGACTTTATGTCGTGCACGACAGAAAGTACTAAATCATCATATTATTTACATAAAGACAGCGTATTCGGCTTATTCACTTCAGGTGTGATCTAATACATTGGGAAACGTCCAAACTTACAAAAAAACAGGTCGAAAAAATGGGGGGCGCTTCTTTCTGGAAATCTCCTCAGTCTCTTTAAGGAAGGAAGCAATAGGGAGCAATTTGTCCATGTGGTTTATGTGTGTGTTTGTTGATGTATGTTGTGGGTGAAAAAAGGGGTTAAGCATTCCCTCTATATCCACATATTCGATGGATTTAAACCAAACCTTCATCATCGATGCAACATGGGACCCTCATTTGCTGATGAGGTCAAGGTTGACATTACCAAGGTCAAAGGTCATGTAGGTCAAGTTGGACGAGGCTAAAATGTAAAATTGACTTCAATTGGAAAGTTGAAAGTCAATTGGAACCAAAACTTGAGTCATAGGTGTGCTGCTTGAGATTCCTCATTTATTGATGACTTTTTTGGGGGGGGGGGGGGGGGGGGGGGGGGGGGGGGGGGGGGTGGTTAAAGGTCACATGCCAAGGTCAAAGTTCATATAATGCCTTCATTACAAACTGCAACGCAGACGACACATGCGTCTGAGGACCGATGTATTTTTTTCTCTTGGCCTAAATGGAAGCTCATGTATGTTATATAAATAGTGATAATTTTGTGTGCAAAATATAATTGTATTCTTTCAAGGCTTTTACTCATGTCAGAAACCGAATTTAACAACCTACTAACTTAACTCTAACCATAATTAATCAAATTAAAAGGAATACATGTTGGATGGCTAAAAATAAGCATCCTTCACTTTCCATCAACTTCAGATCATAAACCCATGATAGCCTGGATACAGTTGCATGTCCGATGTTTGATCTCACTGGGAATGTAGCCTATCAGTATGTCTTTTCTAATGCAATAGATGAGAATTTGGTATGTACAGTCCATTTAAATGACAGTATGCTAACTGTGACAATGAACAAGACATTTACCTCCACGCCAATCTTGAAACAATCCATGCAAACTTTCCATTTATGTGTCTCATGATGCCTTTTTGACACCATTTGAAAATCAAAATTCAATAACTATGAGGAGTTTTGGGGGCAGACACCTTTTTCACCCGGCGCTATCAGCACATTCACATTCTCTAAAAATAGTGGTAGAAAAGAAAATTGGCTATTATGGAGACCAAAAATTTGTTAGGTTGGATATGAGATGTAGAGAATTATCATGAGTCAATGGCACACCAGGATATGTTGAAATTGTAGTGAAATGTGATAATTGATGAATGAACACACAGAACAAATTTTCCAAATAGGTGTTTCCGAAATATTCACCCAAATGTGTTTCAGTTTCTCTACTAATAATTGTAGATTGTACCCAGGGACTGTTTGGCAGTTGTTAGAAAATGGAGAAAATTAAATAACCAGCTAAAAACTTTTGAGAAAAATACAAATCCCCCGACCTTGCATTATATTATTTGAGGAAAGTTTGCTCTTTACTTCCAGTCAAGTTAAGACTACATTGGTCAGGGTATGGTTATTTATATATTTTTTCTGAGCTTGTCCTTTAACGTGTTCGATCCACAACCTCAACTCCTGTTTATTGCACTGTGATAGGTGTGTACTAATGAGCATATGCAGTTTTTTGGGTGGTGTTAGAAAAAACACATTTATTGTACTTCTAGTTAAACAGTCCCCTCTCATACCACACACTAGGCACTCTTTACTGGTTCTACCAAAATGACAAGATTTGCCATTTGGGGCATGAGGTTACTAAATCACCTAAGACAAACCCTCATGGGTGCTTTGGTTTGATAGAAAAAAGATAGAGCTATCCTCTTATTTCCAGCCAGCTCATTCATAATGTCATAAATATGCAATTAATTGACAAGTTGTGGACTTCTTAACTAGTATTTGGCTACAGATGTGCACTAAAGGTGAAAACAGAGGTGAATAATGGGCCTTTATTTTCAATTGATTGGATCAAATACTAATAGAAATTCACAAAGTTGTGTTAACAAAGACATTTAATTCACTCTTTCAGATGGGGGAATGAATTGAAGACTTTGATTACATTCATTTAGCGATGTGTAAATCTCTCAGTGCACTTGCAGAAAAGGTGATATACAAATAAACTAGGGCCTTTGTTTCGTCAACCACAATAGTCATACGGTTATTGCAACTACAAGATGGAAAACTGAAGATCTGTACAATTTAAACTTTGTATGTATGCTGTATGAAAATCATAAGGTGAAATTAGGGATGGAACCTTTAATCAGCTTAAAATGAATGAAAGAAAGCAACTCGCAAATTCTAGGAACTCGCACTCGCATTTTTTTTGTAACAACTCGTAAATTTCAACTCGCAAAATCCAACTCGCAACTCGCATTTAGGAACTCGCAACACACAACTCGCAAAATCAAATCGCAAAAATTCAACTCGCAACTCGCACGTTTTAACTCACAACCCGCAACTCGCATTCAGGAACACGCAACTCGCACGGAACTCGCAACTCGTACTCGCATTCAGGAACTCGTAACTCGCACTCGCAGCTCGCAACTTCGGCAACTCGCGACTCGCCAACCTCGCAGATTACCAAACCCAAAAGCTATCGGGTAGGTATTCACGCTTGCTTAAAAATTGCATAAACCTATATGACTGTAGGACGCTGCAAACTACGTAGAACATTTTGTCTGATCAGCTGATTATTGCTTGGTTATAGACTTATGCTATGTGTATGTATTTTTCATGGCGTATAAAAGATCTTGCTTATAAGCACTAGAGCCAGTAAAGTCGTCAATAACGTGGGCACAGTTCCCCGCCAGTTAACTAGTTCATTCACCGGTGTATACACCCCTTGATTTGGATTGATGTATTATTACCCAATCTTAATGTCAATACACGTACAAATACAACCACTAAAACTGTGGTCCTTGGTTGGATGAGCATATTGCAACTCATCGTGTGGAGAAATTCGGAAAGAGTGTGCTGTGTGATGTGTATGTTCATGACGTATAAACTGATAAAAGAACTAAATACATGAGAAATTTTGACAATGTAATAAAAACTTTTGTTAAAGTAATGATACAAGATGTGACAAAACTTGCAGTTGGCACATTATTGTGAATTTTACGGGGATACAACGTGTAAGGCATGGGTCGTTTGGTGTAATTGATGGTCCAATGGCACAGGATGAGTCGCACAAAACAAAATTCGTTGCACTGTCCATGACAATTCACTTGACTTGTTTAAAGGCCTTCCCTGGTAATCTGGTAAAGTCTTTCGGTAATACCATTTCACTATTGGCAATTGAAAGTTTTGCAAACAAGTTTAGCAGTTTGGGCACTTGATCTTTTTAACAGGCCCATGGTCACACGCACTCTACCTCTGGAAGAGTGAAATTTGACACATGGAATGCTTTGATTGAACGAAAATTTTTAAAACTATCTACATGTATTTAAAATTCAAGAGGCCTTCTGATTCATAACCGAAGTTAACTTAAAATATTAAGTTATCATGTCTCATTATTAGAACTCAGGCTTTAGTCATTTACCACAATCCAATTCCCCACATTACCGTGAGAAATTAATGGGCTGCAAAAAATGTTACTGTGGTTTTGAAGAGGACCATACCCAAGGGACAAAATGAATTGGTCTATAAGACTTCACTCTATAGGGTCGGGGGCGAATTTAGCCATATAGACCATAACACTAACACGAAAGTCTCAACAATGAAAGTGCAAAACAGAGAGTCAGTGTTTTGTTTTTTCGTTTGTTTGTTGTGTTTTATATTGCGTTTGACAAGATGATAAATGAACAACCACAGTTTGATCAAAATTAATCAATCTGAAAATTTCACCCCAGGATGAACTTGAAAAATTTAAAAGCCTATTGTCGGAACTGGCAAGCTATACATTTGTTTAAACTTAGGGAGTACTTGAATAGTGTATCGTTTAAAACAAATTTAACATATTAAAAATTCTCTCCTACTGTACAAACCTTTCCCCCAAAGGCATATTACTTGTGAAAAATTCTTGATGCGTCAGGAAATCTACATTCCCTAAAGATATCCCAACCCTTAAACTCGGGGGAGCTGGATATACGAGAGGCCGAGTGGCCATATGTCCAAAACGAGGCTCAGCCTCAGTTTACATGTGATTAAGCAAATCGAACTTCAATTTTCTACTATCACCCTTTACAAACATATGTAAAAAGCTAGATGCGCATGTAAAATTTCTCTGACAGCAGAAATATATTTAGAAAAATAATTTTACGGTTTTTGCGTTAAAAGTTCGAAGCTCAAGCTCTCCGCCTCCGCGTGACCGTCAGTGAACCTACAGATCCTCTGATATCTGGTATAGAGGAGGAAAAATAATAGCCTTAATAATAAGACAGCACACACCACAAAAAAGACAAATAGTACATCCCGAGAGTTGTATTTTAACAATTGTATGTTTTATTTCATTGACAAATCGTTCTATGTTAGCATGAAGTTTATTTTAAAAAAAATGTGAATATGAAACGTTCAGAAACGCAGTAATTTATCCCAGAACCACTAGTATAAAACGTATATACCTAAAGTGTAAATGAGCATGTATTAATTTGAAATTCATGCATGGAGAACGACACAAGAAAGAACTTACAACCTTTTTACAACCCAAGTCTGACTGCACCCCAAACTAAAATTAATCAAATATACAATGAAAAATGCCAAAAATAAATCGTTCTTTTTGCAGTAATATCACCCGTGGCCTGTTTCTCTTATTCTCAGAAAATGCTGCTGCTATTTTTGTTCACGAATCGCTTGAGATTTCGATCCAAGTTCTAACCGGGCTCCAGCTTTTCACCCAGAAGGTGGTTTAAAACACTCCATATTGCATTGCAATGTGCTTATACTGTACTGTATTTAAGGATAAAGTGTTCAGGAAGTTAAAGAACCATGTACAAGACATTTCATGATCATGCTAAAAGAAGTAATCGCTTTTGTAGGCTAAATGAGTGTGAATGTCAGAATTTTATGTGTTAAGAATAGGATCTTTGTGGGATCACATGACCTAATTGAGGTGAAATTTTTCAAAAACTGATGCATTGTGGGATGAACTTAATACATCCCCTGCTTTACACCTGACATTGTGTCATTGCTACCATACAATCTCAGCTATTATAATAGTCCTCAACTTCAGAATGCAATGAAGCAAAATAACCCAGTCTGGATTAATGCGAGCTGTTTGGAACATTTAATAATTCTGTAGGTATATGAATAGAATAAATGTTTCTTTTATACTGCGTATTAAGGGCAACTTCTTCCAGTAAGCAACAACTCTTTATTTGCACCCTGCCAGACTCCCCACTCCAACCCCCACGGGCTTTAACAATATTTTGTCTACCGAGTAAGACAATAGGAGTTGCAATAGACGCACGAATATTTCATTTTTATTAGTATTATTAAAGTTTTACCTCCGGGGCATGAACATTCGCGTGCTATGTATGTTGACCTGTTTTTAACACTGCACTGAAACACTTGCTATTAATTCATCATATTGGACCTAGGGAGATAACTACACCCTAAATACTATAGTCATATTTGACTAGGGCACCTTGTCCAAAAGACACTTTATACAATCTATTCAAAATGCCCATGCCTTGGAAAGTTTAATCACATAAATGACCACAGATCCTGCTCAAACATTAATAAATTGCTGCCTCAAATTCCTGCTCAGAACAAAGAAACAAAACGTGCGCTAAGGCAGATTTGAACCAGCGACTTCTGGATAACTATATAGAGTGGCGCCTTAACCACTAAATGTAGATCACATGTTCGGTTGCATTTAAACAACACTTAGTATCAAGCGTCAAGTCAAAATGGTTCCATAAATTAGAAGTACTGTGGGTGTTTGGGATGTACAAGATTTTATCTTTCTATTAGTTCTTAAAGAGATTAAAAATGAGTCAGAAAAATGAACAATATAGAGCGGTGAAAACGAGTCTTGAAAGAATAGATAAGTCATGGTATCAATTGATTTAGGATTTCTATTAGGGCCACGGATTATAGTTTGTTCTAAGAGTGTATTTTGGCATAAATGTAAATCAAAGCAATTCCCTGACTTCACCCTATAGAATTATCAATTGAAATCCGGTCTTGAACAACATGACAACATTTTTAGTCAATATAAAGATGATTACTTGGCGACTGACTGTTTTATTTAAAGGCAAGTTCCATTTGATTGTGTTATCATCGCCAGTGGCGTATCGACCGTAGGAAGGGGACCCCAGTTCAAATAGTAGAACTTTTGTCGGGGCGGGTTTCAATTGTACCCCTTACTGTGATTTGGCTTGTTTTGCCACCTATTCTAATTTTCTTACACCCTGAAAGTACCTGCTTGTTGATCGGGTTTTTAAACACTATTTTGATTGGTTACTTAGAGGGACATCTCATGCTGTGTCCTGTAATGAGCCAATCACACGGACTGTATGATACGTGATACTTCTCAGGACGTTAAACTTGTTAAATAGAGCAAGGGGCATTTGACTCCGTCTGTGATTAACATTATGATACTGTATTCTTTTTTCTCGAAAAATGTAAATGAACAAAAAGAAACATTATATAAAACATACAAAATTTACACTATTTCAGTCAAGTGACAATTCTATGAAGTTTCCTAATATAAAATACTTACACATATTCAGCTTTCAAACAATTATTTACATCGCATATTCTAAAACTCAAGGCTTACACCGCTTACGGTATTAACAATCTTCATGTTTGAATGATTACATAATTTACAACATGATAATCACTCTCAAAATGTGAATAGTCCCTGGATTGAGTGACATTTATTGTTCAAATAACAGGTGATAGGTTCTGCGATTAAGTTCGATATATCATGTTACTGACAAAGGCACCTGAGACAAACACGTACGTTAAAATACTTATCTAGTACAATACGCCTGTTTTTATGTTTGGCACTTTTTATATTTTTTCAGTCTCTTTTTGTAAGGCGCTATTTATTTTATATCATATCCACAGTGATTCGAGCCGTGTGACGTGTGATATAATTATATAACACCTAAGTACATCCTCGTCATTTGATTGGATGATTGTAGGTCACATGTTATTCAGTGAATTGGTTGCATGCTTACGTCACAAACTGCATTTCTGATCTATTCGAGGGTGTTTCCATAAGGTGACACCCTTTTCCGACACCCTATTAATTCGGAAACCTTAACGGAATAAACCACATAAACCGTGTGGTTTATTCCGTTAAGGTTTCCGAATTCATGGGGTGTCAGAAAGTATGTCTATTCGACGTGTATTTTTGTTTCCTTTGCTTCTATTACAGGCCTCACGCATCTTCATGAATGCGGGCCACCAAATGACGCACTTTATACGGAACTTCGCCGTGCAATATTATACTCTGCGGTGCTGCAGCGAGGTCTCGGAACTTGCTAGCGTATTGGGCGATGACCGTGGCAGACGTGTCTTTAAGGAGCGAATAATGGGACACCATCTTGTTTTGAGTTTCTGCCGGCAAAGATAATTATGTTTGCAGCAGGGTCTACTTGGAATCCCCAGCCATGGAAGTTCGTTCAGGCCATGTTTAATGCAGTGGATATACCAATTGATAGGAGAGGAAGGTAAATGTAAGTAAACATTTATGCCCAGGCTAGGCCTATATAGGCCCCGGGTCTTGGCTAGCCTAAGCCTAGGCTATACTCTGTCATAATTGTTCAGAGTTATTTACCGAAGTTCGCCGTGCGTGACGTGTGTCAACACGGAAGTGAATGCTGATTGGCTTGTTTGAGTAGGTCGGCCTCCCCATTGGTTAATCACGCATGAGACCACCCATAAAATAAGCACCGCTCCTTTCACGTGGATATTACGGCGCACGCGTTGCCCACCTCTGAACAGAACAATTCTGACAGGAACGTTAGTAAGCCTGAACTAATGATACGGATTTACTTGAATGTTATATAGAACAAATAATGATTTTTTTCATTCGTGCAAAGGAAACAATATTTTCACGAGTTGAAAAATGAAATGCTCCATTCAACGAGGCGTAAGCCGAGTGAATAGAACATTTCACCTTTCAGTTAATAAAAATATTCTTACAATTGCACTCATAAACATTCATGGTATATTATCACATGGATTGAAACAGGTGATATGATATAAATCAAACATTGACTGCCTATATCGCCCGAACTGCTCTAAAATATTCATTCGGTTAAAATTTGAATGTTCTATAATTACATTTGACCTCATGATATATTTCTTTTACTATCACATTAGGCATTAATATTGGTTATACTATCAAACAGTAACATAAACTGCGTTGTTATTATTATATCCACATCTTTTGGTCATCTGCTGTTGCTGCTGTGTTGTGGGGGAGGAGCTTGTTTTAGTGGCATGTCCGTGTTATAGCTTGGTCTACTTTGAGTATGCATCGGACTCGCTGGAGCAAGACCTAGTTGGAAGGCTAGAACTTCAATTATGAAGAAAATTATGGAAAAGGCAAAACCAAGCAACATCATAAAGTAAACACCCTTAAGGTCGACGCTGGTAAGAGAGAATAGACCCTGTCTTTCCCATTCGTCCAAACGTTCATCACACTTTCCACCTTTACCCTTTTCTATCCATTCTCCGTTAGAATGGTTTACCCACAGCTCGTCTAACACCCCTCTCTTCAACAACACTTGAATGGCATATGAAAGCTGATCACGTAAGGGAGGAAACCAGACGGGACCGCAAGCCCGTATTCAACTGCAGCAAAGTTACCGCCCGTGATGTACAAATTACAAGGCCAGCGCTGTGATTCGTGCTCCAGGATCCTCCTGTCGTGTATGAAGGCATATTTGCCATTGGAATGGCGGACTCTACGCACTGCATCTTCAACTTCTTCCTCGATTGTGCTGTCATCGCTGTGCATAGAGTTAGCAGAGTGGATGTGTTCCCATAGGCGACGGTAATCTGTCACATCGGAGTATTTGAAATAATCTTCAGCAGGACTGTCTTTGACGAAACCAACATCAATTGTACTCTGGTGTAGAAGATCGCCGACGTTTCTGACGAATACTGATGTCTTCGAAACTTTGAGGAAAGGTGACAAGTTTAATAGGTACAAGAACATGATCATTAAAACGTAGAACCACCAAAATGCAGCTAATGTGCGGCCAGAAAATGAACGTGGCGATTTATCGTAACTTTGCAAGAAAATGCTGGTAATTGAAAACCACCAGGAATTACAGAAGGTAAAGCTATCGGCGTTTTCAGGTGATGTCTCACCCCTCTTTGCTGCCGACCGGTATTCCCTCGGATTGAATTTCCCAATAACGATAAATAGGATCGTTATAACGACAAGTGCGGCCAAATTAGACAACCACGCATCCCATCCGAATGGGAATACAATGGCGAATGGATATTCTCGGACTCCACTAGGATGTTTGATCAAGATTCCCAAATCGGCTTTCATGTACGGGACAGTGAAATCAACAGCTTCGTCACGTTGCGATGTTACGGCCAGTGGCGCAGCGGCAATGTCGGCATACTGTATGATGCAAAAAAAAAATATTATTGTAATTTTTCATTCTTGCAATTAATCCAATGATTGCTCTCTCTCTCTCTCTCTCTCTTTGTTTGACGTATCAAAAACTAGTCCACGTTTCATCCACTTTGATTAGATCCGTGAGTTTGTATTGCACATGCTAGAGTCTAGACTTACATCTAAAGCCAACATTCGATCCCTACTTTACCACCAACCCCTTCTACAAGCCGTCCCATCATGCCACTCCACTTCCTGGTGCCAACATCAAAACGACCATAGTCTCCTTCGGACACAAGTTCCAGTTCATATTCGAATTCTTGGCCCATCTCCTGTTCCATCACTCCTTTGATCAATTTAAGAAATTCCGGAATGAAACCCTCGAACCCCCTTCCAGTGTCTATCAAATATGGTGGTTCCTGTAATTGTTGCAATGAAAAGCAGGTTACCATGGTTACAATTGATGAGTTCTATTTTGATATTATGACTATTGAGGAAAGAGAGTAAGGGAAGTGTCCGGGATTCAACAAAAAGGGGGCGGTGGCAATAGTCGGATTTCAAAAATACGTAGTCTACTTTTATATAGTGTCCGTCTTACCTCCAATGACACTATGATGATGGTATCAATTTCAGCGTTCCTGAAAGGTCCCATACTTAGTCTGGTCTTGCTGTCCCATTTCGTGTTATGTTCAGAGTTCCAGTGGTTGATGTTTTGAGTCCAATGACCAAGAGGTCTTACTTCCTGCAAGTGGTAAAACGAGTACAGTTACATACAAAATGTGTATGCTTCACCCAGTATGTCATCTCACATCAATTCTGTTTGTAGTGCAGGCAACAATAATGTCAGATAGTTGGTTCTTTCGCGTCGACCGGGACTATGCCAAATGTAATGGTTTCAGGGGAAGTAGTGCAAAATACTGGTCCCGAAGTGTCGGATGAAAGGGATTACCTCCCGACGCGAAGCGGACAGAGGTAGTTCCCATCATCCAGCACAGATTTCCGGAAAGCCTTTGACAGTATCCACAGAGTTCAAATGTTCAAGATCCCGTCACAGCTATCAACGACATGTATGAGACTATTGGGGGCTATGGTCGTCTCATTCGATGGAGAAAAAACCTTTGAAATCCAAACAGGTGTGTTACAGCTGCACAAGGTGATACACTTGCTCCTTTTCTGTTTATCTGTACCATTAATGTCTTCGAAAAGCCAGGGCTCGTGAACTTGGTTTCACCATCAAATCAATACGTTCCCAATTCTCCGATTTTGATGAAAGTGGTCTCAAAATAAACATTTCACCAAACAAATTCCTACGATGACTCGTTACCATGGTAACACATAAAAGTAGTTCATACCCATTTAACTCTATTGCGCCAGCCCAAGTGTTACCTAAGTGACGAGTCATTCTGGGTAGGGCAAACTATTTTTGATATGAATTGGTTTGGTAAAAGGATAATTTTGATCATCAAAATCAGAGCATTTTTAGTATTTTGAACTCTATGGGCCTAAAAGTTCACCTTTAACCTTTCTGATAATAACTCGCGAAGGAAACATCCCAAGACAAGAGGAATGCAATAGTAAGGTTTTTAACACAATGTTGACGAATTTGACATTTGACCCCTGTACAAACTCTAATACCCCTTCCTGCATGAACCATTTCAGTGACATGGTTCCTGCCATTTTTTTCAAATCGGCATACTCAAAGCCCCTTTGCAAATTGCCATAGTTCTTTCCAAAATTGGACACTTTAAATAACGCATTTCACATATCTTCCCCCACTATATTCTCGTTAGTTTAATCTAGTATATATTTGTTTTCTTTGACGGGCTCGTTCATCCACTCTTAAAGACACATTGAAATTGGTAGCAGATTACGTAAGCTTGGTAATAAGGTTTGAAACAGTTCGTCCGATTCAACCAACCCATTCTAGAGCTTGAGAGCAGCAATATGGCCTTCACATGGCCTCAGATATCGACCTCACTCCTCTGATATTACCCGCCTTTGTGTTCTAAGCTCAGATGCTTCATTATGTTGTCCAATGCGTAAACAAATGTGGAATAGCTCTCCACTGAGTTCAGAGGGCTGGGTCGGTAACTAGTTCAAACGTTTGCTGTTGTTATAGTTTTCTTTGTCGAATTGTGTTTTGTATGATTGCTGTTTTCCGGTTTCTTAATTTATCCAAGTTTGCTTTTTAGGGCACTTTGTCCTTTGTAAACCGTCATATAAATACTTCAATAAAATTAAAATAATAATGGTTTTTCGTGATCTATCATTAAATCTTGGCCATTATCGATTTTGAGCATTATTGCTTTCGATTATCGTATTTTACTACTTACCTCAACGTCATTGTGTACCCAGACAGTCTGCCCTTTCCCCATAAAGATTTGTATAGTGTAATTAACTCGATCGCCAAGATGGTTGAAAGCAACGTCACCACTCAGACCATCAAACGCCATCTTGAAAGAAAAGGTAAAACATTTCTCGTTGTTTAAAGTAACGGCGATGATAAACTGCATCTTTATCATTGATGTATTCTATTGATGTCAAATTCACTGTGTTCTACATTGTATTGTAATTTACAGAATCATTATTTGACAATAAACGTTACATCTAGTCCAGGAACTTTAGGATTTGTGCAGCCAGAAGGCAGAAAAAATATGACAGCTGATTTTTTTCAGGATAGCTTCCTAATTTTGTGAAGAGCAACATATCAAGTCCCCAAGTTGCCCCTTCTGCTAATTGACCTGAAATGAGGAAAGGGGGGGGGAGGTTTATACAGGGGTAAAAATTTAGGATGATTCAATTGAGCTAAATTATTAACCATCGTATTCTTCTAGTCTCACTGATTAAGAAAATGTATAGTGTGCCTAACTTTTGAACTATAGGTTTAGAAATACAGAAAAGCAAGGTGTTGACATCCCTGACAGAATTTACAGCGTATCTAGCATGTTTTGCGACACAATTCAAAAGTATTCAGACCAGGATTCAGGCATTGTACTTTAGGCTTGTAGTAAGATATTGATCTGGCAAGTGACATATACAATAGCAATGGTCTGTGAGCTGATGACAACATGCTTTTCAAGTTTGGTAAATGCTGGCAGTAATGTCAGCATCCTTGTTCCAGAAATTGCCACAAACTGCCACCTCCCCCCTGGAACTCTTCCTGTTTTTACTGTTTTTACAGAGTGTAAACATCCAAATGTTTTCGTGAACTCGTGGATGGTAGTGATTTCAGTACGGGTCATTTTCATTATGTCATTTTTTTATGCCATTATGTCCCTTTAAGGCTTGCAGTAAGATATTGATCTGACAAGTGAAAGGGGGATACAGTAGCAATGGTCTGCGAGTTGATTGCATGCTTTTCAAGTTTGATAAATGCTGGCAGTAATGTCAGCATCCTTGGATGAGAAGTGAAGCTTACAGGGAAAATAATAATAATATTAGTTACTTTTCCCTTTTTTACAAAATGTAAACGCCCAAATTGTTTTCAGTAATGGTCTATTTCATTATGTCTAAATATTTGTTTTCATGCCATTATGTCCCTTTAAATATCGACCTTATAGGGCAGCGGCGTGTGACCTTCCACAGACCCTCCCTGTAGTAATGAGCCCTATAACTATGCAAGGAAATTACTTGAACTGTTTAAATATGTATTTTAAGTTTATACAAAACGAGACGAACACATTGACACACTTTTGAAAAGTGAAAAGAATCGGAGCATTCTGAACCTTTACCCCCAGTATGACCTTGAACCGTTATTTCCATATAAACTCCTCAAAAAAAGTTTGGGACATTTTTTTCAGACATCTATTTTCTCATATAAAATTTTATTACTCTCTATTGCATATCAGTGAAAAGCTCCGTTATTCCTCTGTACAATGACACCAAAATGATAAGAATTGATTTCTTCACGGTTGAGTGACACTCATTTGAATACTCGTAGGTCTGAAAAAGAAAGTGCCAAATTCCAATACCTCAGTTTAAGAGCTACACAGGGTTACACAGCTTAAAGGTCCCAGGAAATGAGATGATAAACCTACCACAAATTTTATGGGGACATTCCATTCCAATAAACAGGGCCAGAAAAAAGAATACACTACCAGTGACATCATTAGTGAAACTATTGATTTTCAGTCAGTGTCATGAATAGATTCACACCAGTCACCTGAAATTTTCTATTACTCTCTGAAAAATCAATAGTTTCACTAATGATGTCATCACCAACCCAAATTTGAATGCTTCTAGTCCCTCCTTGTAGACTTGACACAAACCACATCAATTTGCATTTCCTGGGACCTTTAAGAGGATTAGGTTTGCTTTGAACCCGGGTCTTTGAATAGAAAAATATCAAAGAGTGGTTATTCAGTATCTCATCATGCCGCGAGTATCAGATGTGCAGAAGGCTCGTGTCATGGGGCAAATTGAAGCTGGCATATCCCAGAATCAAGTTGTAGCCAATGTTGGGGTAACCCCTAGTGTTTTATCAAAATGGAAAACAAAATTCCGTGCAAACTGGTAATAGGAAGGTGAGACCCGGAAGCGGTTGACCCGAACGACAACACCCCATAAAAACAGGTTTATTACTCTCTACTCTTTGGAATTGGAGATTCTTCCAAAATTTGCATGCACGGTTTGGGGGACAGTATCGACACGAGTTCAATCTGAATGCTTAGAAGCCAGCAATGACAGCCCTTCATCATCAGACTCGGGGCCCGGCTAAGGAGGTGTCGGCAACACCGGTAGTGGGATTTTAACATGGTGACAGAAATTCATGTTTTCAGATGAATGCAGATTTTTTTCTTCGGAAATGGATGGTAGAGTATAAGTTTGGAGGAGACGTGGTGAACGTTTCCATGTCTGTTGCTTTGGAAGAGCACAGCTTTTGGTGGAGGCAGCCCTGATAATTGGGAAGACAAGACTTGTTGTTATTGATGGAAACAATGCTATCGTTTTCGGGGACAATATTCTAAGACCGTTGCCATCTCTTATGTCCTCAATCTGGAACAGGATCGTACACTGTTAAAAATGTCCGTAAATTAAGAAAACAAATTTTCCGTAAATTTACGGAAAATCTGTTTTAGAAAACAATAAGAATAAAAAACAAAAAACATAAAAAATGTTAATTTACGGAAATATTTCAAAAATTTCTGGCAGCAATATTTCCGGAATTTTTTTTTGGTTCTGTAATTTTAAATTACGGAAAAATTCTGTTAAACTACACATTTTTTTCCGTAATATGAGACAAATTTCTGTAAAATTACTGTCAAAGTTCCGTTAATTGACAGAAATTTCTGTAAATTTACCCTAAAAATGACTGGAAATACTGCTGCCAGAAATTTCCGTAAATTTACGGAAATATTTTTAACAGTGTAAGTGCTAGAATCGTCAATGAGTAACTTGAGAATGAAAGGGTTAAAAAAAACTTCAGTGGCCTGCCACCAGCAAACTCATCAATTTGGGCACATTCCGTTTAACCTAATCCTCTTAATTAAGCAACCCTAAATTGAGTACAGGTACTGAAATTTGGCACTTTCTCTTTTAGACCTACCAGTATTCAAAGGAATGTCACTCAACCATGAAGAAATCAGTTATCATTTTGGTGTCATTGTACAGAGGAATAACTAAGCTTTTCACTGATATGCAATAGAGAGTAATAAAATTGTCAATTAAATGAGAAATAGATGTCTGAAAAAAATTTCCAAACTTTTTTTGAGGAGTTTAGTTTATTAACCATAAATTGTACATAGGACAAACGATACCTTTTTTAATCCTTATGACATGACACAAACGATGGTATACATTTGAACACAATTGGAACATTTTAAAATTTTGCCCTCTGTACAAACTTTACCCCCTTGTTCTTCCAAGTGGCACAAGGAGGAATCTTGGGGACGTTTGATATGTTTCTTCGCTCAACATTAGAATTCCAACTATCCTGAAAAAAAATCAGCTATGGCTTATTTATTTTCGGGTGCTTTTCTATTTATCTTGGACTAATCGTGAAGTAGTTGTTTGAGGTAACACAAAACATGAGAATCTGCGATACCCCTATTGCCAAATATTTTTCTTGTATAGTACCATTTTACTTGGATTTGAGCCATTTTTTTTTTTTTTTTTTTTTTGGATGGTAGAGTATAAGTTTGGAGGAGACGTGGTGAACGTTTCCATGTCTGTTGCTTTGGAAGAGCACAGCTTTTGGTGGAGGCAGCCCTGATAATTGGGAAGACAAGACTTGTTGTTATTGATGGAAACAATGCTATCGTTTTCGGGGACAATATTCTAAGACCGTTGCCATCTCTTATGTCCTCAATCTGGAACAGGATCGTCAGTGCTAGAATCGTCAATGAGTAACTTGAGAATGAAAGGGTTAAAAAAAACTTCAGTGGCCTGCCACCAGCAAACTCATCAATTTGGGCACATTCCGTTTAACCTAATCCTCTTAATTAAGCAACCCTAAATTGAGTACAGGTACTGAAATTTGGCACTTTCTCTTTTAGACCTACCAGTATTCAAAGGAATGTCACTCAACCATGAAGAAATCAGTTATCATTTTGGTGTCATTGTACAGAGGAATAACTAAGCTTTTCACTGATATGCAATAGAGAGTAATAAAATTGTCAATTAAATGAGAAATAGATGTCTGAAAAAAATTTCCAAACTTTTTTTGAGGAGTTTAGTTTATTAACCATAAATTGTACATAGGACAAACGATACCTTTTTTAATCCTTATGACATGACACAAACGATGGTATACATTTGAACACAATTGGAACATTTTAAAATTTTGCCCTCTGTACAAACTTTACCCCCTTGTTCTTCCAAGTGGCACAAGGAGGAATCTTGGGGACGTTTGATATGTTTCTTCGCTCAACATTAGAATTCCAACTATCCTGAAAAAAAATCAGCTATGGCTTATTTATTTTCGGGTGCTTTTCTATTTATCTTGGACTAATCGTGAAGTAGTTGTTTGAGGTAACACAAAACATGAGAATCTGCGATACCCCTATTGCCAAATATTTTTCTTGTATAGTACCATTTTACTTGGATTTGAGCCACGAAATGTTTAAGACTTACATTTTTAAGATCCGTCATTGCTGAACTTATTTCTGGTTGAGTAGGATCACCTGGGCATCGGGCAAATTCAACTGGGAATCGTCCCGTTCTTTCTTTGTGTTTAGCAAAGGCATGTGCAAGTGCAATGACCGCATCGTAGGTGAGACGAAGGCGGAATGGCCATTCATCAATGGGCTCTGCTTTCTGGGTGTAGTAATCGAAGGCAACGTTGGGTTTGGTCATGATTTGAAGACGAGTTACGTAAGCTCCTTGATCGCGGATACGTTCCACGTCGCTGTATGTTAATGGCACATTCTGTAAGAAGAATCCCATCAAAGAGTGTGATTCTGGGTTTTCATAGGACTCGTTAATATGTTGCCGACGATAGCTAAATTTATACCAAATCATCTATCCAAGAAATCTCAGTTCTGTCCATAATATTAGTTATTAGATTTGCTTTGTTTTCGAAGAATATGTTCAAGTATCAGAAATCAGCCTCAGATTTATTACTCACCAAATTTCCCAACATCCAGTGATATGCGTCCGACATCAAATCGTCGTCGATAGCCTGTAAATAAACAAATTAATGATCGTGGCGTATACTATTACTACAGGAGAGAGTGTGTTACAACTATAAAAGCAGTTTTAAAAAAAATTATACAAGGATTCCAAGAGAAGACAAAATAAAAATATGCAACATCCCAAAACCCGTTATAGCCGTAGCCAATTTTGACAATTTGGAAAACACGTTAGAACGATTCATTTTTCCACTTTAATTTGATTGACTCTACAATGGAAAGGTTACAAGCAACAGTATTCATTCTCCAGCCTGTAAAGACCAATTTTATGTCTCGGAAAAACGTTGTTATGGATACCTGATTTCTGAAATCTCTCGATGTACCTTTAATACATTATGTTCTCCTCCAAAGTATAATATAACAAGCATCGGATCACAATGCTAATTATTATGTTCTACTACACAGTTGGTCAATGCGATAGAGGCAATCGGTACTTACAGCCCTGATGACTTTGAGTGCAATTTCTTCATATTCGCAAAACAGTACAATGTTTTTCACACTGCTTTTTCGCAAAATCCTTTTCAGTTCATCGATATCGCCAATTTGATAAGGTCTCACAGACCATCCATACTCATCAGCTTGATCCATCATGGCTTCGGCAACTATGTTGGCTGAATATGAAAACAAATTAGACAAACAAAATATAAGACACCGCCATGATTGTGATAATGGGAAATATAAGAAATACACTGAGTAACTATGAGGTAAAATGTGTCTGGTGTACAATAATTGCATGTTATGATTTGCAATGGGTGAAAAATAATCTCTTTTCATAGCTTCAAGTCGCTATACCAAGTCGCTACGACCAGAGTAGATTCGTTTCTTCTAACCGCATGCACAAGTTTATAAGTTGAAAAACCCCGGTCAAGAGGCAATAATTGTTATTTCCAAAATTGCATGAGAGTATAGAGGTCTTCCACCTTTCAGATTAGCGGCCATCTTGCCGGGAATGGTAAAGTCCATTCCAAATTTCTGGAGACTTTCTAAATCTAAAGAACGACATGCATGTTGGATATGTATGCATAAAACTATGGGTCAAACTTTGAATAGCACAAGTACTTGAGGTCGGGTATTAAATTGATCTGAATGAGGAACACTACGGGAACTAACGCCTTTTGTTATAGGTTATGCATGAGTGAGGTGAAATACCTCTATTTTCGAATATTTAAGGTTCCCCGCTGAGGAGAGTGACTATAAAAGAGGGCCATGGGCTTGTGGCATTTGTGTCTTACCTGAATCCTTATCGTATAGAACCAAGAAATCTACCCATTTGGTGTAGTTGATAAGCTCAGTAAGAAGTGCAATCATTTCGTGCGATGGCGGGTACATGTCCAATGCTTGCGATGCTCTAAAGGACATATCGGTAGCCATTGTTGGGTTAACGGCGTCACCGATAACACCACCAATGCCTTTGCACTCCATGCACAGATCATTGGGTACAATGATGGCTTTAACACCGCTACTGGCCGTCTTGGCGCAAATATCTGAAAGAGAGAGAAAAAACATAAATGTCGACCGATTTGCAACTATCTATATTTGTGAGAAAGAAAGAAGCTTCAGAGAAGTAAAAAAAAAAACAAATCTTCTAGTGGAAATCTACCAACAAAATCTGTTTCGCAAAATATTACCTCTTATATAAGACTTGATATTTTGCGAAACAGATTTCATAAGTACTCAGTAACTACATCAGCTGTACTCTCATGCAAACAATCTAAAGGCCTCTTCCTTTCTCAAAACCTTTTATTGCGATGACTGTTTGCATGTGATGAGAGTATACAGTTAATGTGGTTCAGTGCTTATGAAATCTGTTTCGCAAAATATCAGGTCCTATATCACTTATGTCCATAGAGGAAAATGACTACCAACCTGACGATCACCACAAAAAAGTGAGGTAGCGGTATTTGTCTTGTTAGATCTAGGAGCAATTTCCCCGTAAACACATTTTTGAAAAGTGGCAAAAATGCCATTAGGGATTTAAGGGAGGAGGTGATATTTTTCGAAACAGATTTTGTTGGCGAGTTTCCACTCAATATACCGTTTATATGTTTTGACTTCTGTAACGCTTCTTTTTAGTCAAATACAATATTTGGACGACTGTTTGAATGAGGGTACATCTGATGTAGTTTTTAGTGCTTATGAAATCTGTTTCGCAAAACATCAGGTCATTATATAAATTTGCAAAACAGATTTTGTTGGTATAGATATCCACTGAAAGATTGATGTTTTGACTTCTGCAACGCTTCTTTTTGGGGTCAATACCTTTCATTTAAATGATTGTTTGCATGAGAGTATAGCTGTTGTAGTTGCTGAGTACTTATGAGATCTGTTTCGCAAATTATCAGGTCTCGTATAGGTTTGAAATCATTAGACTGGCCTCTACCTAAAATTATACACGGTCCATAAAAAACTTTGATAAATGACGATGGACCTACCTAGTTTCAAAGCTTGGTAGACATTACTGCTGAAGACTTTCGTGGTGCCAATGACGGTAGGTTGGAAGTGGGATACTCGCAATAGATCACCGGGCTTGAATATTTTTTCGGAGCTGTCACTGCCACCTGGGTTGACGTGTTGTTCTGCATCCTCTACTATTCTCTTGTATACGTCATTTACGTCGGTGTGTGCGCCATAAAAAGCACCTGCATAAGCGAAGGCATCAATGAAATACAAAACAGTAATATAGGGCCATCAAAATTGCTACAGAAACAATGTCCGTCTTATAACACCGCATAGTAGCATATCAAAAGCAGGGGCATTGCAGGGGTTACTTGCCAGAGGGGGGAAATTCCCGGTTTTGAGGCAGATTTTCCCGGTTGGAAGTGGTTTTGAGGCATTACCTGGTTGGAGGTGAACATTGCCCAGTGAGCAAGCAAAAAAAAGTTGATTTAGCATGATTTGTAATTTTTTCCCCAGTCAAAGCTCTCTGGGGTGGCAACCTGCTCCCTGCATGTTGCGCTGCTGATCAAAAGTCTAGAAGAATCAAGCGAAGATAGGCGAACACGTATTTTAGGGTGAAAATACTTATATAGGGTTCAAAATACCAATAGGGCCTCAATTGTGTTAAAATGTATACCAACATTCTAGACATATCCGAAGGATTTAAACAAGGGTATATACTTTTCGTATTTCA
The DNA here is from genome assembly GCA_023653785.1 of Ophioderma brevispina. Classification (NCBI taxonomy): domain Eukaryota; kingdom Metazoa; phylum Echinodermata; class Ophiuroidea; order Amphilepidida; family Ophiodermatidae; genus Ophioderma; species Ophioderma brevispina. The sequence continues at coordinate 7,384 of JAMKCH010001074.1, read as the reverse complement.
AGTTTATAGTTAAATGGCTATGGGTATAATAAAGTTTCAGAATGCTCCCATATTTTTTTTTCTCAAAATGATGGCAATTTCTTCGTTTAGTTGTATAGGATCCGAAACATATCATGAAAAGTCATCACTGATTGAAAGGGTGGAACATTTAAAAGGAGGGGGGGGCAAGTTTGTACAGGGTCAAAATTTAAAAGTGATCAAGTTTAGCTGATATGTTCACCAACTTATGTGTTAGGTTCCATAGGTATTTTCCATCAGTATGCATTTCGTGAAAATTTGTGCTGTCCATTTTACATTTCTGTGACGGTCTACACAGATTATAGAGGGTGGCCATCTTTAGTCTTGAAAAGTACACACTGAAGTGCCACATAGGGATTAAATCAGAGGGTGTTTGAATTAATCCCACAATGCATTGCAATGTGCCTATACTGAACTGTCAGTACTTGGGAATAAAGTGTTCAAGAAGTTTAACTTAAGAACCACAAGACATTTCATGATCATGCAAAAATTTCCTAATTACTATCACCCTGTGGTCTCAGGCTAAAATGAGTGTAAAAGTCAAAAGTAAAAGTATTCTTTTGTATGTTAAGAATAGGATTTTTGTGGGACCACATGACCTTATTGAGGTGAATTTGTCAATACACCATCTGGAATTATATGAAAGTTTTTAGTTCAAGGTGACATTAAATTATTGTCCACGCATAGGGCAAACCCAGAGGGTGTATTGAGTCAATCCCACAATGCACCAGTTTTGGGAAATTTCACCTCAATAGGGTCATGTGATCCCACCAAAATCTTATTCTTAACACATAAAAACACTGACTTTTACGCTCATTTTAGCCCACAAAGCGGTAGTACTTCGGGAATTTTTAGCATGTTCATGAAATGTCTTGTGGTTTTAAACTTTTCGAATGCTTTTTATCCCTAAGTACTGACATGTGTTTAGTGCAGTACAGTATAGGCACATTGCAATGCATTATGGGATTAGTTCAAAACACCCTCTGGGGCAAACCATACATTATTTTAATCAGCATGACCCGACAAACATATGACAAATAAACACAATTAGAATACTTTGATTTTTTGACCCCCTGTACAAACTTACCCTCTGTTTTTGCATGTTCCACCCCTTTTCCAGTTAGTGACTTTTGATATGTCATTCTATGAACCTTTTCTAACAGATTGGCACAAAATTAAATTCTATTGCGATTAGTGGTGGTTAAATATTCAATTTCAAGGTCTATAAGTCAAACAGTAACACGGGTGAATATGGTCTGGGGACACTAATCTTTTACCCTTTAAGTTAGGAGAACTCAAGACTTTAAGTCATAAAGTGGATATGCATTTGCTATTTAATATTTACCAAACATTTTGATTCTGAGCATCCTAAAGAGTGTCCCCCAGGCGCAGGATGACTTTGAATATAGTTAAGCCTAGTATACTGAATACTAAATTCAGCCTATGTTATATATTGAAATTAAAATCGCCTTTTGTTTTCACTTTAAGACATTGCTATAGCCCATGCCGGGTTCTCAATAGGTGGCCCGCGGGCCAAATCTGGCCCGCCAACCATTGATTTTTGGCCCTTGACTTGCTGTGAAATATAAAGGGAAACATAAGAAATTCAACTGTAAAAATGGCCCTCAAGTAGGGAACTTTCAAATATGTTCGGCATTCTCTGGCCCTTCAGCTAATATAATTGAGAACCCCTGCAGTGTAGCCAAATACAAGGTAAGATATCTATTGTGGTCTTATCTATATGAAATCATGTGTATGGATGCCCCAAAATCTCTCGTTGCACCTTATTTGTTTTTCCTTGTTTTCTACTATAGGCCTACACTGCAGATTCATTATTTGTTTTTAAATTTGAAAACAGGCAAAATGATTGTTTCCAGGGATTGTTTAATGGCGGAAACCTCCTGCTAATTTATGATGGCTGTATCTATATCTTTTCATACAATTATATACTGTTTTTCCCCGCATCAAATATTTCTAAAAAATCTCACCACACGCATTGCTTCTATTCAAACCACCGAGACCTAGTGGAATTTATTCACTGGTTGTAGGAATGCTTTTGTGATATATCACGAATTACTCATGGACATATATAAAACACATAAAGATAAACAAATAAAATACATTATTTGTCATGATACTCGCACGGTTTCACACGCAAGGTCTTGGAGCAGTTGAATTTGGAAATAAACAGGGCATACAATATCTGATATTGGTAATCAGTGTGTCGAAATATGAAAAGATGTTTGCGTTGAAAATTTTTACTTTGAATTCATGATTTACCATCATTTTATAATTGCGGATATCTTTAAAAGAATAATTCTTTTATACTATGGCGACAGAAGGAAGGATCGACGCTATTTATAAGATACGTTTTTTATTCAAACACAGAATTAGAAATGCATTTTATATTTCAAGGGTCTGGCGAGACGGAGATTTATTTTGCATATAAAGCACTGCGTCAACTCAGGTCATGTTGGCCATAATCATACAAAGCCTTTTATCAACGTATCTTTATTTTTGGTCAGGTCAAAATCCTTACATCAGTGCCTTTTGTTAATGGCAGAATATGAGTATAACTTCAAACGTGTAATATTATACGTTCCATTTTTTTTTTTTTTTTAATTTTGGATTTTTTTTAACAGTGTACACATCTTGAAATTGGAGTATAAATCCTGAAACATTATTTTGGCCAACTAAGAATAAAGAAATTCGGGCGTGAACATGAATGTAAATGGGTTTGGGACGCGGCGACCCAAGCAAAGGCCAAAGCGGTCCACATCAGTCCCTGAGCACTTACTCTGTTGTAAATACATTTATAGATAGTTTCGAAAGGCTAATTAAGACTTGCAACGTCGTATGAAGCCACTACTAATCTACTACTAAGTGAGCCTTAAATACAAGGGTGCCAATGTTAAAGCAATAATGGCATTTTTTTTTTAATTTTTTACACCCCCCCCCACTTTACAAAATTTGATATTGGGGCACAGTTCGTTGGTGATTGTCTAGGAAACTATACCTGCGAACGAGAAGCTAAAAAATGCGTATTTACAAAATTAAGCGATTTTGTAATTAGAATTGGGATCCCAGATTGGACTAACGGCAGAGCTGTAAATTCTACGTTTATGTCCTCCATATGAAATATTGGGCCACCCGGTACACAAGGTCGAGAAAATAACTCTTCCTTAACCATAATAACAACGAATGAAGGAGCGTAGACCCGTACATGGCGCTACTTCCCTGCTATGGCAGCATTGGGAAGCCGGGGCCAGCAGTACCTGGTGTCTTATCGGGGAATCCCCGATAATATTTACTCTAATTACTAAAATATCCTACTCGCCGTCGGTTGGTGAGCCCGACCATTTTCGAGCGCTAACCATTCCCAGGTAGGGCCTATGCTTGACTAGCCAGTTTCCCACTGCAACTGTGTAAAATCCAAAATTTTTTGAAAATTGGGGGCGCTCCTTCAAAAAAATGTGCTAATATTCTTAAATAGGGGAAACTGGACAATCATAATCAAACAAGAACACACCAATATGTGATGCCCATCAATTAATGGCGGAACGGCGGTGAAACAAAACGTGCCGTTTAGGGCGCTATTATGGTTGCCTATCAGACCTATGCTGTGATTCACCCGAAATATTGAAATATTTCACCAGGCACAATCAAAATAAACAAGAAGTAAATGAAGAATAGTCTATAGAATTCCTCACAGTTATTTTTGCAAATGAAAAATGACAGAAAATAAGAAAACCAGTGTTCTAAGATATGAATCACCATTCAGGTTACATTTTGGGTAAGTGTCCGCACGACCATTGCGTAACCATCGGGGGGGGGCAAGGGGGGCCGCCCCCCCCTCCCATCGCCCCCCCTTCAGCCCAGCCAGAATGACTGACGGTTTGTACAGTGGTCTATGGAGAAGGACCCAAATTTGCCCCTCACAAAAATCCTTTGCACCCCTTCAGCCCCCCCCCCCCCCCCCCCATTTGCAAAGGTCTGGTTTACACCACTGTGTGCACGGACAGTAATGACTGAAATATCCAACTCTGTCCTTATTACTAGGTATGGATCGTTGTCAACACTTAATTTTCCCTTCCATTCCTGACTCGGTACTGGATATGCTCGTTACTCGCGATGTGCATTCGGATCGAGCGAAGCGCGCATTCTCTATCACGGCATCCCCCCTCTTTTCACTCTCGATTTCTTTCTGTAGTGTTAAGCACTGCCTTGGCTGCTTTCGTGCGTCACTAAAGGCTCGTGAGAGTGGATCTCAGTGGGTAACAGAGCATACTTTGCGCTTCATCTCCTTACCTATCCCTTTATCCTCTATCTTTCCCCGCTCACCTCTACTCCACCCATGTACTATTCGCTTTTTCGCACTCGCCATCCAGCTATTCTATGACTTTTGATGAATTTTTTTTGTTGATTTCTGAAATTAGGGCAAATCACTGAAGTGCCTTTAAAAGTGTCACAAATAGTGAACTAAGCCTTGCACAGCACATGGCGGCTCATTCTCCCCATTATATAGAGGCATATATCTAAGATTGTACCACTATCAATACCTGAAACTGAACGTCATTAAAATGTTTCCTATTTTCGCTACTATTCAAAAATGTATATTATACTATGTAAAAAAACAGCAGTAATTTTGCTTTTACTGTGAGTGCTATTGTTTTCCAACATATAATGTGACATTAATTAACATTCCTTGCATATTTTCACTGAGTGTAAGAAGATAACGTTTTGTACCAAAGATGGCGCTATTACCAAGTCACGTTGGGATTTTTTTGGCACTTGCTTTCACAGTGTGTCATTCATAGTTCTGACGCAGGAAAACAAATCGTTTACCAATTGCCAACTCTATTTACAAGAATATGCCTTAAATCGCCTCCTTTGCATGCCGTAACTCTGGTCTACACAGACCTATGATGAGCATGGCCGTCCTCCATGGGGGTGTGGGGGGGTGGGGGTGTGGACACCCCCCCATTTACAAAATTCTGTCGCAAAAATGTTTACTTGTCGGCGATAAGGGTATAATGTCGGCGCACCTGATTGATGGGCGGATTATCGCCGGTGCACTCCTCCACAATCTGTTGTTGCTTTGTTGTGTTTCACATCGCTGGATAATGACTTGCTGTTGGTTGCGGTCGACCAGCCCCCTCCCCCACCCCCCCCCCCCCCCCCCCCTTCTTCAGAATTTCGAACCGATTGAAAAAAATGGGGTCTACCTGGCGAGCGCAGCGAGCCGAAAAATTTTTGATATTCCTGCGATCCGGCATGATTTTGTCGGCAGCACAGACTCAACACCCCCCCCCCCCATTACAAATGGTCTGGGAACGAAGCCCCTAGATATGAGTAAAAATAAGCTTTGACTTAACGACTTCTTTTGTCCTGTATCGCATGTATATGCAGGCCGCCAAGTAGTTTTTAAGACTCTGAAAGACCCAGTGATTTTTTTTTAAGATACAAAACTTTTACGAGTCGGTTCTCTGAATAACTTGGGTAAAATAATCTATATAAAAACACTATTATAATAAAAGGAGTTATAATTGTTTTTAACTTTTTTGACATTCCAACCCCTAAAACAGATTGGTCCATCCCCTTTTGCACCATTTTGGGAATTTCACCCTCGAAAAAGATCATGTAAATTCCACAAAATCATTCTTAACACATAACATCTCTGACTTAAGACTCTGAAACCTGAAGGAAACAGTTATTTTTTTAAGATTACAAAACTTTTAAGAGTCGGTTCTCTGATCTGAATACACTTGGTAAAATAACTATATTAAAAAACACTAATTATAGAAAAGGAAGGTATAATTGTTTTACTTTTTGACATTTTCCAACCCCTAAAACAGATTGAGTCCACCCCCAATGCACCAGTAAATTCCCTGACTTATGCACTCATTTTTGCACACAAAGCACTACTGTGGATCTTAACATGTTATAAGGGGGTCCACGTTTTACGCTAAATTATTTTCCCCCAAAATTTATGTAATTGCCTGATTATCAGTTAATAGTTGCGCATATTTTGGTTAAAACAACAAATCCGGTATGGCGTTGAATGCCCTTAAATCGTAAAAACGTAACGGATTAACGTTTTTAAATTTTTATTTCAGCAATGTAAATGTAAATGTATGTTCTCCTTATTGCCACATTTTATGGAAAGTCATTTGGAAAAGTGGTTTTCCATTTTTCGACGGGAGAATTTTGTGCGAAACAAATAATGTTTTTTGGACCGCCATTTTGAACCAACGGGGGTACTGACAGCTTCTCAGAGATTTTGGCCCGAAATTATGCTCCAGGACCAACTGCTCCAGGACCATTGCTCCAGGACCATATGCTCAGGAGATTGGTCCTGGAGGCATATGAGTCCGGGAGCATATGGGTACGGAAGCAGCTGGTCCGGAGCAATGGTCCTAGAGCATAAATAATCTGGAAAAATATTCTAAGTCAAATACGCTCCAGGAGCATATTTGAATAAGCCGCAAATGGTCAGGAGCATATGGCAAATATATGCTCCTGGAGCGTGCGAGAAATATTCTAAGTCAAATACGCTCCAGGAGCGTATTTGCGTATTCAATATGCTCATGGAGCATATTTGACTAGAATATTTTCCAGAAGTATTTATCTCTAGGACCATTTCTCCAGGACAGCTGCTCAGGACCATATGCTCCAGGGGACCATAGCTATGGGCATATGGTTCCTGGAGCATCTATGGTTCCTGGAGCAGCTGGTCTGGAGCATAATTTCGGGCCAAAATCTTGAGAAGCTGCAGTACCCCTTGTTAAACTGGCGTCCAAAAAAACTTATTTGGTTTGCACAAAAAATTCTCTCGTCAAAAATGGAAACCCACTTTTCAAAATGACTTCCCATTAAACGCAGCTGGAGCAGCTGGTTCCTGGGCGGAGCAACTACAATTTAGGGCCCAAAATCTATGAGAAGGCGTTACTGACATGTGTTTAGTAGGCTACAGTACAGTATAGACACAGCAAGGCATTATGGAATTGGTTCAAAACACCCTCTGGGGGTTTACTGGGTTAGTAACATAGGAGGATGGTACCTACGCCATAACTAATTTAGTTTGGTTGCAAAACCTATACTATTATAGAAACAAGTTATATCCATTTTATGACCTTAAGGCACAGGATATAGCAATAACGTAGGTCGTAGCGTCGTGTGATAAATTACACTAAATTTGACTGAAATATTATTGATTTGAATAATTATTATAGGAAAGAAGTTCTCTCTCTCTAATTGTTGGCCTTTTGACATATTCCCCACTCTATGAAAGAGCCAGGGGAGCATCCAGGGCACTGCATGGCATGGGCAATAGTGCCTTATGATGACCTATATAAACTTTATTTAC
>JAMKCH010001073.1:0-39948 GCA_023653785.1 Ophioderma brevispina | reverse complement strand
AGCTTCACGCCATTAAATTACAATCAGGGATCCCGCATTCGAATTACAAACTCGCTTCTTTTATACAAATCTACGCCTTTTTCAGCATTACCACTCAGCAGGTAATAGTTTACTAGAAAATTACCAACACAACTCTGCAAAATCTCAGTTTTGAAATTGGGACATCTTCAAAAATGTGCTGTTATAGCTTTAAGATAGAGGCAGCAAATGTTTACAATGGGTAGGATATTTGCCCGTTGTTTTTTGGGCAACATTTAGAAAAATCCTATGTACACACATTCAATTTTTGAGTGCAACAGCCCGAAAATCAAATACTCGCTTCACTTTTTTTTTGGGGGGGACACACCACGATCTGGCTCATTAACAAGCAATCTTCTTTAAGACAATGAAGTCATATACACGCACCTCGATAATTGCTGTTGCTAATGAGTGACACCAGCTGTCTCCATATTTTTTCAGTCAGCGTACAATTTAGCTAATTGATTTTGTATAACCAACGGGTTTAATTGTGCATAACCTTCCAATTTACGTCATTGCTGTTTTTCTAACTAATTTTTATGGCTTTTTTATGTTATAATGCTTAATTAACAAGCTGGCAACGTTTTAATAACTTGTGCCCAGGACACTCCGTGTGATTATTATGTGGGTGTCTGGGGCGCGAAAGTTGACTACTAACATCCATCCAGACGGCACGCATGACAATGGAAATCTAGGCGGGCCTTCGATTTTCAGGGGAGCACAAAAGCTGAAATTTCCATAATAAAAAAGAAAGTGCAACCTTTGACAATCTTCTTTCTTAACCCACTTGATTTCACATTCATTGTCCTTAAAAAATCGAAAGTACTCATTTTTGCCCTGATGTACAGGCTATTCCATCAAAAATATCTCCATCTGAAGGATTAAGCTGAGAAATGTTTCTTCTTTGGTACAAAAATTGTGAAATTTCTAATTTTGTAGAGGAACAAATACGAAATTCAGCCCATGTTTTACATTGAAATATAAGCAAATCAAAATCAAACCTTTTTTTTCTCTCTTTAGACATTTCTGTAGCCATAACAAGTAAGAAACTATTGATTGTCTAATCTATATGAATTACTATTATGAACAAAATATTTGGGTGTCCTTAAAATCTCTATTTAAGCTGTTAGCTCACTTCTATATATGATGAATTGTGTACTTTGTGATACAGTACAAAATTTCCACAGTTGTAGCAGACTAAGACTACATTTTTCAGATATGTGCCCAAGCTCTGGATGTCCCCTATTGTGCCAGGAGATGGCGCTTTCAAATGGCCACCAAAATCCCATCATATCATAAATAAGGGATTCTCTTAGCACTTTATGAGCTGAAACCTTTTGATTGGTTATATTTTCATATTTCAGGATACTCTCTGAGCCATTCTGAAATAACAAAAATATACTCCTGTGCAAAAAACCCCCACTGACGGATGTAGTAAACAGGCCTCTACCATTCCAATCAAATGCTTCCTTAGCAAATCTGAGCACTGCTGATTTCTGGTCCACCATTTACGACTGAAATGAATGTAAACTCACCACCTTTTCTGTAATTACCCAAGACATGTCCTTCTCTTGTTAATGCCTCTTATCTTTTGTTTGTACGAAAAAAAAAGGAATTCTAAGGATGATATGAAGTGTTGTTGTGAAACTGGTAATCACTGAAGCAAAGCATTGCATCATTCAAAACTAACTTAAAAAAAAAAAAAAAAAAAAAAAAAAAAAAAAACCATTTACAAAAAAAAACAATTAAAATGTGTTTTTTTTATATTTTTATTTTTCCATTGGTGAAAATGAGAACCTGAATTGGTGGGGATGGTTGTGTTGGTGGAAGGGGATATGGCAATTTACACTCTTGCATAAAGGCGGAACCCTGGCGGCGGCGTTGGTGGGAAGAGAACCCCGGGGTAGTTGGGAAAGGGAACTCTACTCTGGGTATAGTTGAGAAGAAATCTGATGAGTTCATGGTATTACAAATGAGGTATTGCCATTTAAATTTCCGTCGAGCGCTTCTGCCCAACATCATATAGAGTATTACGGATCAATTGCAATACCAATAGATTTCGCGGTTCTCGGCTTACGTGCTCACTATATTCAAAGAATTATAAGCTGTGGGCCGCAAAAGACTTGACCTTGGCAAGTGACCTTTGATCACATCTCTCAACATATTGAGGGATTACGTGTTGCACCTATGACCAAGTTTTGGTTCCAATTGAAGTTAAACTTTTCAATTTAGATCAATTTACATTTTTTAGCCCATTTTCAACTTGACTCACATGACCTTGACCTTTCAAAAAAATTGGACCTTGACATCCATCACATATGGTAGGGACCTCATTGTGCACCTATGACAGAAAGTTGGTTTCCAATTGAAGTTAAACTTTTCAATTGAGGTCAAATTAAAAAAAAAACTTAACAATTTTGACACCCACACAACACACCACCTGAAAAAACTTAACAATTTTGACACACACAACACACCTTAATACACAGTACAACGGATGCGAAAGTGGTTCCGGGAAGCTATAAGCTGGCGGCCCACAAAAAAAGGACCATGGGTAGTTGGGAGGGGTAGTTGGGAATTGGAAATATAGATATAACGTCTGATAGGTTCCGCAAAAAACCCAAAACAACCCTAACCTGGTAACCACCGCCGCAATAGCGGAAAGCCGAGACCGCCGAAATTCTATTATTGACAATAAGGAAGTTGCTTGACAATTACCGCACGGGTGGATGAATACAAGCAGGTGCCCATTGGTCCTCAAGAGATGGTGCCATACGTCATATGTCGGATCACACTCACCAGTGGAGGTGTCAAAATGTGCAGGACCACTTGCAACCACCATCAGGAACCAAGCAGCTGCATATCATTCATCCCTAGTGATACCTGACTGTGAAAGTTTCCCAGCAGATGTTGGACAGATCAGTTTTCAAGAAATGCGCCCTTTTTGAACAGAGAGCTTTGAGTTTGAATCATTGACTGGGCTAACTATTTGAAATACTGTCATCCCTCCATTAACATTTTTAAAGTATGTATTGTTCAATTTAAGCAATAAAAAAAAAAAGGAAAAAAAGATGTCGAAACCCTTTTCTCATGCAACCTCTGCTTACCCAGTGAGATAATAGTCTCAGTTGGAGGACAGATGAGAACAATTTCTTTCAGAGGGAGCAGTTGTTGTATGGATTTTAGGTGAGATGACACTGATCTCTGTTGATGGCGTGATAGTAAGATGGGACTGTAATTAGGCTCTAACGCCATGCATTGGTAGTGGTTGCAAGACACTAAGAGGAAGCTCAACTGGTGTAGGCAACCACCAATAGATCACGAGGTCTTGCAATGACTCACGTCAAACAATTTAGGGTTCTGTGTTCTAATCTGGGGCATACCATGTACGGATAGTTGATGCTCTTGCTGCGCACAGTGATTTTACTACAGTGTACTGTCAGGTGTTGATGAAAGGAAATTGACCTGTCAAGCTTTACTCCCAGCTAGTAGTAAGATGAAAATCAAGTCTTATGTTGTTGACATATACATTAGTATCTAGCTACGTCTAGCTTCCCTGTTGTTTATTTAGGATGAAGGCTGTTGATTCTCTTTAATTTGCTCAACTATATTGTGCCATGTCCCTTGGTACTTTAACCAAACTGCTTAAGCCTTTGGTGAGGAAGCTTTTGGATATACTTTCCGCTCCGGTGTTTTTTCGTATAGCAAGATCATCTACAAAACCATATTTCCTTGAAATTATATCTGAAAGGTCATGGATGAACAACTGAACACAGTGAAGTTGGAGAATCCTTGGAACAACATTTCTTGGTCAGTGGCCATCGCTGGTCTTGTGGACGAAGTTGAATTTTGATAGCTATACAATGTAGGTGCCAGGCATGATGATCTGTAACAGTAAGTTTAATTTGCAAGGCCTCGACGCCATACTGTGTCATATGCAGTTGGTAATGTCAACAAGGACAAGGGAGGGCGGCCAGAAATCCAATTTTTAGCAGTAGCCATTGTTTAAAACACGTTAAAAGTGAAATCTTGACGAAAATATCTGAATTGTTTATATGTTGTCAAAGGAATAGTTGTCGTATTCCAAAACAGTTGCGAGCGAAGAATAACGGAATAACGGATGAGGACGACGGTAGTATGCGAGTCATGGGAATAAAAACCGAGGCCGACCCATCATGCAAGCACCCAAATTGGTTTGTGGTTGTTTGCATCCGTATTGCTGTAAATTCTTTTGATTTATGGGTGAGTTGCTATATTGAATGAGGCTGGCCGTAATGGATTCACAATAACACCAAAGAAAGTCCAGAAGCAGTCCCAGCTGTCACACTTAATGATTTGGACTTTGCGGAGGACATTTGCTTCTTATGTAACCAGATTCAGTATGCTCAGCACTTACTCTGGAGCGAGAAACAGAATTGCAATAGATGGGGTCTTGCCTGAATGGCCAAAAAGACAGAGGTAATGACATGCAATATACCTGCACATTAGAGCACTAGAATCGCTACAGGGCATTCTGAGGAGGTCCGATGACTTCAAATCCTTGGATCATGGGTAAACTCCACAGAATCCGATATCAAAATCAGGAAGGCACTTGCATGGAAAGCCTAAACAAGATGACCACATATGGAAATCCATATGAATCCCGTGAAGTAAAATGAGCTTTTTCACAGCAACTGTAAAATCAGTATTACTGTATGCGTGTGAAGCATGGTCATTAACCTTATATTCCCAGTTCTGGAGAGGTGCTGGTACAACGAGCATCAATGCTGTTACAACACCAGAATGCTTAGGAAGTGCTTACATTGTTGACCCAAAGAGCCACGATTGTCTAATTCTCTTAATCTCTGGAAAGTGTATCTCAGATATCCAATTTGTATGACATCAAACAAATTAAATTAACATGGAAAAACCGAATTTTTTGGTTTTTGTATCACCGCACAATTTAAGATCTCCCCTGATATCACCCTTCAGTTGGTACCCTGTCAGTACACTGTAAATCAGTTCGGAACTTGGTTGTTATCTTGGCCTCGATGGAGCAATGACTGCCAGGTGAAGTGATTATGTCGGACTCTCATTACCAAACTTAGATATTGCTCGCCTTAGAGTTTTGGATGAGGAGACAGCAATCATGTTGTGCGGCCGCTTGTCTTATCTCGTCTCGACTATGGAAATTCTTTACTGTCTGGTATCACCAATGCGCATTTCAACAAACCTCAATGCATTCAGAATAAAGCAGCACTCTGTATGCGGAGCCAATACGTGAGTCACATACCTCCTTACCTGGCTAAGCTTCATAGGTACCTTCCGTCAACGTGTTTAATTTTAAGTTGCTTTGTTTATATATACCATGTTTAATGGTTTCTGCTCCAGAATACCTCCCTCTTCATATTGCTCTATACCACACCAAACCAGCTCTCACCATTACCTCCGTTCATTGGTTGATCAAACTAGACCTCATGTTTCCTAAAACACACGTTCACAGGTGATAAAGCGTTTTCAGTAATTGACCACAACTGTGGAACAGCTTCCTTTATCCACAGGGAAGCTGGTTCTCTAAATGCTTTCAAAAGCTTTTAAAACACATCTGTTTTCTATGAAGTTAATGTGGGGGGGGGTGCCTCTCTATTGTCATCTTTGTTTGTCTGCCATGGCAAGTTATTTTTAATGGCGCTTAGACCTTTTTATATAAGCGTCGGTATAAATATATATGTAGTATGTATGTAACTGAGACACGGCTTCATACTCTGTGCTTTATTGTGAACTACCTAAGTTTGGAGACAAGGTAGCAACACGAAGGATGCAGCTCGCAGACCACTGTTACCGCCACCCTGAGCTATGTACCGGTAGACTCGTTCTCTGGGACCAACACATGGACTTGGACAGGGGTGGACACGAAAAAATTATTAGACTCCCGAAAAGGGACGCAGGAGTTATAGACACAAATGAGTTGCCGACATGCATGCAGGAAAGTATAGACTGGATGATCCATGCTAAATTCCGGCTGAGGCCGACGTAGTTAGTAGTAAGTCGTCTGGGCCGCCATCGTCTGCAAAGGAAAGTGCCACCCTTTCATTTGCCCTCATAGCAGGCCTTGCTGCTCTGTGTAAGTTATAGTCGTATGGTCTATAGTTGAGCGGCTCCCATGACAAAAGTCATTATGTTCATAAGGTAGCTAGGATCAATGCTGCCCTGGGCATGTCCGTAAAAAGGAGACCCTTTTTACCCTCCTGTTGCAAAAAACATGCCCTATTCCCTGAGAAACTTTCTGTGAAATTAACTGTTACGATGCATGACACATAAACTTCTAAATAGACATCTAAACCTCTTGTAGCCATACTAACTGCACTTGCACTAGTTACAAATAATTGAGATAATGACACTTTAAAAATTACTGTTTCCCATCTTGTTGCTTGTTTGTTGTGCTAACAGAGAAATGACGTCAAAGACCCACTATGAAATGGCCATCCCTTAACACTGACATGTAGCGCCTAGATGGATAAATGGGTACTATAAAGAATGGAAACCTTAATGCATCATGTACGTGAAGTACCCTATGATGCAAAAGGACCCCTTTTACGCATTTTTTTTTTTTTTTTTTTTCTGGATGGTGATGACTTCATCGATGGTATTCAGTGGTGTACCGACGGGGGCAGGCGGCGGATCCAGGGAGGGGGGGCCGCCCCCCCTCCCCTCCCGCCCGGTAATCTGCAAAAATTTTGCAAAAAAAATCAGCCCATTTTGGGACAAGTTTAGCCTTTCAGCCCCCCCCGGGAATTTTGACGTTTTAAAATCTGGTTTCGAAAAAAGTTGGGGCGACGATGTGGACCAAAATAATATTGAGATTTTTTCACTCTTCTCGGGCAAAATTTCGACAATTTGTAACGTCAACTTTGGCCTATCATTAATGCAAATTTAGCAATTTTCGTCAAGCATTTTGTCAGGGTCAGAGCATACAGCGGAATAAGGGGAGCGACGACATAAGGAATTTTGCCCCTTCTGGATCACCCTGACTCGGTACGTCACTGGATGGTTTGAGTGGTTACCCCTAGGCAAAGATGGGACTGATGCATCCATGGCATAAGAAATAAGAAGTCATGGTCGGGATGTGAAAAATTACCATTTGGGACAAATTGTTGTACGCGCTTCTTAGAGTTTGCACTTACACAGCGCCCACTTTCTGGCTGACATATTGGGGATTTGGCGGGCCATTTTGAAAAGCGCACCTCTTATGAATGTATCAGTGAAACTGAAGACATTACCAGATCAGGCAGATGATCCAAACACTACATCAATATCATCTGAAATGTATCTTTCAGGGTACTTGCATTTTGGCTATTTTGGGGGCCATTTTGAAAACGCCCTCTCCAGGCAATATTAGGACAGGTACAACTGGGAACATATCGTAAAATTAGTGCATCGGCACACTTATCTCTGTGGAAAATTTCATGCTTTTATTCACAAAGTGCACAATCCATCTGCTAAAAAAAAAAAAAAAACAGCTGTACTACTGCTGGTGCACCTTTAAGAACAAGCATGGACACTGTATAAAACAAAGTGGGAGCGGTGGATGAGGTGATGAAAATAAAAGGAGAAAGTCAAAGTGTTGACAAATTTGAACGCTTGTGGAGGACACCAACTTTATTCATGGAGCATGTGTGGTCCAGGACTCATGATCCATAGGACCGTTTAAAGGGTTGCGTTCAACCACCCGGTGGCCAAAATGTTGCCCATTGAGCAAGCTATTTTAATCTCAATTTGCCTCATCGACACAAGGACACTTCGGGGAGCGGTTTGTGTGATATTACAATTAAGTGTCTAAGTTGCTGAAGGGGTTGCAATGTGCTTAGCCAGAGGCCACTATATGAAGTGAATGATTGTGACGATATTTTCTGATGGCAGCGTAATAATAATACTTGGCACTCACGTCTTGAAGCGTCTGTTAGGGCGGTACTTGTGACAAAGCATGTTATAAATGGACATACAGACTGTCCCATTAAAAACTATACAACAAACTAAAATTATTAAAAAATATAAACTGTGGCATTTGTTGTCAGATATTTGACTTTATTTGGTAGAAAGATCCTAAGCTACATCCTCGCTTTTATTCCATCCAATTTGATTGACCCTAAGCAAAGATATTGTCAGTTTAACCCACAAAGGATCAAATACATTGGGCAGTTTCATCCTTACGGTTCAAGAAGAAAAACTAAAGGTATAGGCTTGTAGCATCCTTGGGGGAATTAAACCTTTTCAAACAAAAGAATATGTACAGATCAGAGTGAATGTAGTATCATGCATTGAAACTAATCATATATTATTTTTCAGTGAAAGCACCAGAAATTTTGTTGTGGGGGAAAGGAGGGACTTACTCTCAGGGGAACCATAATCATGAATGCAAGGAATTTTGGAATTTTGACTGCTGAACTAATGTAACAGTCCACAAATCTGTTGAGGGACAAGTGTGTGGACAATGCCCGAATGTGGAGGGACAACTTACCCTTCCCCTATTTCCCCCTGATAAAGGAAAGAATGGTTGTGTTCAAAGGTCTCAGGTTACTTTCACAGGGGTGTTTTTATGGTTCTACTTCTGCGGAACCTGGAGTAAAGCGTGAAATAAAAATTTAAAAAGATAACAAGACTGCTTGGAATGCATTCTAAAAACCAATGCTACATGGATTTTATTACAATTGAGACCTTATAACGTTTATAAATTATGTATATCACAAGAACAGCACTTTATAACCTACTTTTTATTTAAATTTTCAATAAAGAAGGTCTTGAAAGTGATCTTCAGCACTTCTTTGTTGATATCAGATAGCCTAAACTGGCCCAACAGGTTTTTTTCAACTGTCTCAGATAATTAGCCATAACTCCTGAACCAGAACCCCCAAATTACACCAACTAAAAAATCTGATGAAAGCTGGAACATTCGTAAAAAGTATCAATAAAACTCCAGTTGAGATGAACTTAAATTTTTTGGCCAAAAAAAAATTAATCTTTGATTGTATGTGTTTTTTTTTTGGAGCATCCTTTTGCCTGGACCAATTCTAAATAACAGATTTAACAATTAAATTTTTGTTTACCAAAAAAAATATTGTATTTATTGCATCACATGTTTTTGAAAAAACAAATTCACCTACCATTGTGTGCCATTCAATCTAAATGAGAAAACTATGAACCAACATTTAATTTTGATGGATAAAGTGTATGGGGGGGTATGAGTTTTGTCAATCAATCACCAACATTATTATGAGTACCCCAACAAATATTCCAATTAAGGGCTGTGTGGTGCATGGTCTAAGCCAATGGAACCCCCGTTCATCTGTTGCCTCCACTTTAATACAAGGCCCTATTGTAAATTCTGTAGTATTACAAAATCATCAACCAAAAAAAATGACCTTTCCAGATGTAAAAGTGCTTAAATGTATTGGTCATACCAGCTTGGGGCAATGTAGCTTGTCTATAATGCTGAAGTTTTCCTAAGGGAATTGCCATAACAGAACCGTCACCCCATTGGGTTTTCTAACGAAATCCGTTGAGGAGGTAGCTGGTTACCCTGGTATAACTAAAAAGATCTACCTACATTGGCGTTGGCTCTGGAGAGCAAATGGTGACCATCCATAATTTACATCAGGAAGGGCAATCGTCCTTGTCTTTTTGCTCCCATAAATCCCCACACAGCAATACTACGGTGAATGTGAGGTGAATCCGCCACCCCCGTTGGCGGGTCAAAACCGATTTAAAAACTTTGGGTGTTGTGACTATATTGTTCTTCCCTGATATCACTTGATGGTGCAAATTACAAACACAAGGGCAACATCAAACCTAACTTTCAACAATCTACCGTATCTCCTTGGTACATGAGCGTACCGTTTGTTTGCTTCGTTATCACCCACAGTTGATATGCAAATAACGCGTCACGCCCGGCGCAGTGCTCACGGAATTGCGTTTTACGCTTAGTCGACGCGCTGTTCGTAACGTTTAGAACTCTGAGTACGCCAAAAGTACACCCGTGCAACTGCAAGCAACAAACCAACCAAAACTATCGTTTGGCTTTTAAAAACATTAGTCTAGGCAAGCTTTTGTCGAACTGGGAACATTTAGTGTTTAATATAAAGTGAAAATAAAAATATGTTCCTCTTCCACATATTACTAAGTTTCATACAGATTTTCGTTTGTTTAAAGGGATTCAAACATGTTCAGAGTGTTCATCACAAAGCAACAATTCTCTGCATCCTATGCCGTCCCGCGTATGTTTTTATCCCTCTCGGGCGGCTAAGCCGCCCTCGCGGAATAAAAATACGCGGACGCATGGATGGCATCGTTGTGGATTTGTGATGACCCACTCTGTTAACATGTTTGAATCCCTAAATCAACAAAACATCCATCCATTATTATCCATATTGCTTTTTAACCTGTGAGGTCTACCACCTTATACAGTAGTCCTCTGATGGCTCATTACATGATATTGTATTAGTGCGATATAACCTCTGAGTAACAATCACAAAATACACCTTCTATATATCTGTACAAAACCATTTAGTTTTTCTTACCATGTCTATGATTGGCTTAATACACAATAATATATCTGAATGCATAAAACCAATGAAAATTGGCCAGTAGACCTCAGGGGGTTAAAAGTCTCCAAGTACTTTATGTCAGAGACAACATGATCCCGAATCCTCAGTTGATTACCACAAATGAAGATTATGACGCACTGGCCAAGAAAAAAACTAAAATTACATTGTCTAGCTTTCACACTCAATGTATTCAAAGAATATACGCTGTAGGCCGCTGCATATAAAACTAACATTTAGTTGACACACAATACGATTAACATTTTTAGTGACACCAAAACATACATATCACACAACACAACACAAACATATTTTTTTTTGCGGCAAGTGGGTCTGCCGTCTACGATGGTTTACCCCACAAAGGATAAAAAATTCAACATTTTACCATAAGTTCTTTTTTTAACTAATTTTTCCAAGAGATTTTAACAAAAAAAAGAGGAACATTTGGCCAAAAAAAAAATGGTTTCTAAAATGCAATAAAAACAATGTCTTGCGTAGTGCACAGCTTTTTGACTAAAAAAAAGCATTAGTACTTAGGGTTTTGAGTAAAGAAGCTGTGACACCTTTCTTTGTGACTTATATGATGAACTGAGAATTGAATGTTCATTTGTTTGAGTACCAAATTTTAGTTGGTAAAAAAGAGGGGGTATCGATCACTGAATTGCTACATATCTAGTAGCTCATGATGGTTTGATGCATTATAGTATCTTCAGGAATTCACTAATTGAAGGTCAAGGAAACATATTGGTTGGTACCATAATTCCCACTGATGCCGAAATAGCTGAAATGACCACGCCCCATGTTGGGGGGGTCCACGCCCGTTTTGAGTGAAGTACGACTGAACTGTATTCACAGAACCATTGGACTAGGAGTTGTGAGTACACTTAAAGGTTGGCAATGGCCACATATATGGTGGCGCTCGTACTACCATTTCTATATCTTAACGTCATGGTTTTGAGATAATTGTCAAAAAACGATTTCAGGGCAATGTTAGCAAATACTAATTATAAACTGAAATTTTGCGGTTCTCGGCTTTATGTGCGCGCTATATTCAAAGATATAAGCTGGTGGACGCCCCATGACCTGTGACCCTGGCACGTGACCTTGATCTCATCAAACATTATTAGGGATCGCATGGTGCACCTGTGACAAAAGTTGGTGTACAAGTGAACTTCAATTTTTTTTCAAATTTAGATGAATTTTACAGTTTTAGCCCATTTTTCAAAGTGATCTCACATGACCTTTGACCTTTCAACATGACATTTGACCCTCATCACACTATATGCGTATCCCATTGTGCACCTATGACAGAAGTTTTGTTTTTCCAATGGAAGTTAAACTTTTCATTGAGTGAATTTTTAAAAAAAAATTAACAATTTTGTGACACACACAAACATCCCACAATACACATCCACAACACACATCCACACACCATCCACACTTACACACCACAACGGTGCTAAGTGGTCTAGCCACTATAGCTGCGCCCACAATTTGGAATTTATTAACGGTTTTCCATGCCAAAACTGAAAGGGAGTTCCCATACACATCTTGGGATTTGTCTAACCTGCTCAGGGTTAGTTGCCACAAACAGAAGATTCATTTTTTTACGGTGTGTTATCTCCCAAGCTTTGAGTCTCTTGGTCTCACACTTTGATAAGAATCGGCAATTTGGTGTGACTTGTCTCTTTTGGTTTTCATTTTTTTGGGGGGGGGCAAAAATTGCCAAGTTTGGGGGGATGATAAAGGACTAGCAGCGATTTGCTATCCGAAACATCGAAAAAATCATAACAATCATATTTTTATATTTTTGTTACTGCATAGATATGCTGAACATAACCTGCAAAGTGGTTGGCTTGAATCCGTGTATTAAAAACAAGTGCAATTACTTTTTAAATGCTTATTCTTCTGTAATTTTTCATATGTGCGTATAAATTCCGACTTGAGACAAAAAACGGCCTTTCCCTTTGATATCACAGATTTTTCAGATTGAGGGATCTTGTGCACCAGGATCAATCCTTGTGACCGTCAAACACAAACATTAGTTGATCTTTGTTTATTCAATTCTGTACTGGTGTAAACCACAATCCGGAGGTCTGTTTTAGTGCAGATTTGAGACGCCGTCGCGTATGGTCTAATTTGCGGGAGACGGTAGACAAATTTCGCTTTTCCTCAAATACGTCATTTTCTCCGATTTGGGTGGTTTTGTTTCTACATTAAAGCAGTTTGAAATGGAATTGTAACACTTATCCCTGATTTATATGCCTTCCACATTTTTTTGATTCTCTCGAATATTAGTCGCGGCTAATCCCTTTAAGGTAACGAAGGGTTAGGAGTCAGGGTTCAGTGGTGCCAGTGGGCTCCAGGGCACAGCCTTGCAAAGTCCGCTGCGGGGGTCCAGCAGAAGGACCTCCCATAAGGTCCTGGTTATTCCACCTAAAAAATATGGGTGTTCAGAGCCCAAAGTTGCCCTTTTTTTCTTTTTTTTTTTTTCCCTCTTCTCCCTCTTTTTTTTTTCTTTCTCCTTCTTTCTCCTCTTTGTTCCTCCTTCTCTTCTCCTTTCCCCCCTTTTCTCTCTTTCTTCCCTCTCCCCGGATTTCCTCATTCCTTTTTTTTCCTCATCTTTCTTCTTTCCCCTTCCCATTTTTGGGGTACCCTTCCCGGTTTTTTTAATTGTGGGGGGGGGGAGGCTTGCTCCCTCCACCATTAGTACGCCACTGTAATGCAAATCACCATTAAAATTCCGGGTATTTTAGCGACTTTCTCATTTGAACCACAAAAGGGAGGGCCCAAACTAGGGGATGTGATTTTTTTTTTTACGGAAATATCACTTCATTCAACAAAAAGAATCAATACTCACTTATCATTACAATAATACCAAAGAAAATATGAGCTGAAACTCTCTGCAGGTCACATATTAAAAAACCAAATATACCCGATTTTACAAATACACACACCTCAACAAACACACACAGCACAAAAAATAACAACTACAAAGCATTCAAACATACTAAACAAACAAAACCTTTTATTTTATCCAATTTAATCATACTATGAGAACAAAAAACCTCTTATACTTACACTACACTTACTAAATGTTTACATGATTCAACTAAATCAATTTTCAAACTTGCCAATTAGACTTGTATTGCTGGAAATTTAATTTGGTTAAGTAAATATAATGTTCAGTTTGAAAAAGGTTCAATTTCATTTCTCAAAGCCAGTGAAAGAAAATATTTTATTTTTAGCATCTATTTCGATAAAAATAGAATGTGGTTATCAAAATAATTAAATTTTAGGAGCCTGATGCTTTTGTTCAGTGACCAATCAAAAATATTTGAATTTGACTTAAATTAACGGGAATACCAAGTTTGCTTAGAATCCAGTTTTGTATGTCTAACCATACAATGTTTGAACTGCTTTGCACTCTGTCAGAAGATGTTCAATGATTTCTGATTTTTCATGCAGACAGAAAGTACATAACAGTATTTCTTCTATCAATTAGATGAATATAGGTGGTTGTGTAAGGATTCTATTCATAATTCTGTACTGAAACCATTGTAGTTTTACATCCAGAGTGCATTTAAAAGATACCAAGCAAGACATTGTCCAGGTGCATACCAATTATTATATTTTGCCGGCTTACAGGAAACAGCATGCAGTTAGTGCATTTAGCTTATTTAAAGATCACCCAGCAGCATTCATAACATTTAAACTTGCCACATTACGCCCTATAAAACGGGAAACAAACAAAATATTCATTGCGGGACGGTAATTTGTGAGCCCCCAAATTGCAAAAAAAAGCCAACATCAAAATGGTGATTCTATATCTCATTTGAGACCCAAATGGTCAAATAAATAGTAGCTCTGTGCAGGACAGAGGGTCAAAACTGATTTAGTTGTAGAGATAATACACCTTTAAATGGCACTTGGCACTTTTGTCTTATATACACGGTTAGAAGTCGCGATCCTACCAAGCGGCGCATGGCGTTGTATGCCGTCCAAAGTTCAGGTATTTTACGTGATTTTTCATGCGGGACTACAGAGGGGGCATGAACACCTCGACTTTTGGTCTGGTTTCATGTTTCCAATGGCATGCAGTTAGTGTATTACGAGTCATTTAAAGCTGTCAGCAAATTTAATATTTGCCAACCAACGGATCCGCAATATGATCCTAGGGGCAAAAATGCAGAGCAAAAGGGTAAAAAAAAAAAAAGGCGGGGGCCTTAAAGATGGAAGCCGCTGAAAGGAGAAAAGGGGGGTAAGAGAAGGGAGAAGAGAAACGTGCCCATACAGGCGGAATGGCTAGGGATAGAGATTACCGTAATGATAATAAAAAATTAATTAAAATGCTGAAGAAATCAAAATACAAAACAATTTTAAAGGTGGTTGTTCCGATTTATGTGTATTGTGTTTTCTACTTGATATGAGAGCAATGAGACTTGCAACATCGACCACATCAAGTACCGTTGGAAACAATCTTGCAGTTTTGATGGTAGAGATGCAATAATGCATTTGCAAAGCCCCGATCAATACTTGCTAATATTGATGGTAAAGTAAAAACGGCATTTTTTGTTTATATCTGGGAATGAAATGGATTTGAGGGCTCAAATTTCAGGACGACAATGAGAAAAATACGGCCTTTCATCTGATATCAAAATCGTAATACTCCGGGTAAATCACTGTTTTTTGGGGGTCTCCAAAGATGATCGGAAACACGCACCTTTAAACATTTTCTGATATCTTTAAAGAGTTCTCTTTAAGATGCAAATGAAAGGCTATCCCTAATACCTGGCATATGGCGCTTCGTCAAAGATTCGGGTAATGGTAGGTTAATTTTAGAGACTGTTCCTCGAGGACCACCAAAGGGGCTCCCAACTTTTTTAGGGGGCATGGAAATTGGATTTTTGCCTAGTTCCATGAGCACAAATATGCAGTGGTTTGCCTATAGTGTTAGACCCTTACAGTCAACAATTTTAATCTGGCCATTAGGTGCCCTATAAAATAGAGAAAAAAAAAATTGTCACTCATCTAAAATGGGCCTTTTTGACCCCCCCACCCCCCACTGAAATGAAAACAAAGGAGTAACATTCAAATTCTGATTATATCCCAGTTGGACCCAAATGGACAATAGCTCTGTGCAATACAAAGGTCATAACGGATTTATTTGTGGAAATAATACACTGTTTAAAATGGCCACTCAAAATTGCCAGTTGTCCCTAATAGTCCCCAATTTTGCTTAACGGTTCACAATTTTGACAGGCTGCCGTATGACAACGGAAAGGAATATGAATTGGAATTTTCTGTTTGTGACCTCCACTTAGTGGCCACAAACAACTATTACTCTGAGCCAGAGTCTAGAGCAAAATCCAAGATTGTTTTATGGTGACCTCCATTCCTGTTTGGTTTTGGCATGGAAAACCTTCATTCATTCATCATCATAATTGTAGTGCGTAACATGTTGAAATCAGTTTTGACAATTATCTCAAAAAACATATGAACTTTAAGATATAAAATGTATTACTAGCCCCCCATAATGTGGCCAGTGCGCACATTTGAGTGGTCTCACAACCTTTTAGGTCCAACGGTTCTGTGATACAGTCAGTAGTTACTTACTCAAACAAGGGGGTGGACCACCTAAAAAGGAGGGGCGTGGCAATTTCAGCTATTCGGCGTCATTGAGAATTATGTTACCAACCAAATATTGTTCCTGGACCTTCCAATTAGTGATTCCTGAAGAGTTTAGCTTCTGGACGATACATGCATACAAAACCACCAAGAGCTACTAGAGAGTAACATGGATATAAAATTTTGGGGTGTTTCCTCAAAAGCACCATCAAAGTCCCAGCCTTGCTCAAACATTATGTGTGCAATCAGCTCTTTACTAGAGTTTTGTTTCAATGGCTTGAACCTTTGGTAAGACTTTCAAGTGATAGGTTAATCAAGGACTTAGCCTCAAAAACTGTGTCGTATCAAACACTTTAATGAAACTGAGACTGTTGGTGGGCAAAAATTTCCTATGTTGCCATTAGAGCAGTTAGCACAGCTTGTCTTGAGATTTTGTGGAGAATTCCGGACTTTGTACAAAAGAAGAGCAGGTTGGAAGTTCGATATTATAGGCCTTTGAAGCATATTGTCCTGTGGCCCTCCAAACAATTTTGGAGAAAGCTGTGTTGGTTCAACTAACAAATATTTTCGTATAATATATCTTATATAATTTTCAGTCAGGGTTTAGAGGGTAATATATTCCACTAATACATGTCTTCTCTAACCTGCAAGACTATACAAAAAACCACTCAGTGCTGGGATGGTTCGTCCCATGTTGGTGCTTCTTGACATCCAAAAAGCTTTTGACAGTGTCAATATCTATTTTATTAAACAACTAGAGCTCTGGGTATAAAATCCACCAATTGGTTTGAGTCATGACGTAAATGTAGATCTCAGATAGTTAGTATTAACGGTTCTGACTCTGACTCCATGAATTTGACATGCGGTGTTATGCAGGGTAGCATCTTAGGCCCAATCTTATTCTCTCCTACGTCAGAATGCCAAAACTGGCGTTGATTGTGTACGCTGCTTTCATCAGTATGCCAAGTCAACATCGCATTAATTGTCTCTGATAACTGACCCATTAACAAATCGGTCAGGAGCTCAGTAAAAACCCAGCAACTGCAATAAATGGCTCATTGACAATAAACTTTCTCTTCACATGGGTAAAACAGAACTCATTCTTTTTGGTACAAGCGAAAACTGGGCAATTGGCAAGATTACAACTTTGAGTTGAATTACAGATAATCATGCTACACTCCTTCTGTCAATACTTTGGGGGGTCTTTACCATTGACCATATCTAATTGGTGATGATATGGGGCTCGTGCCATCATCAAAAAAGTCAATTCCAGACTGAAATTTTCTTTCTTATAGACAGGCTAATTTCTCGATACAGATACCAAGAAAATCTTAAGCACCGCTCTCATTCTTTGCTTGTTTGATTTTTCAATTTCTTCTTCCTGGTATGGTGATTCATAAACATAATGATAACAAGAAACTTTGCAAATTGCTCAAAACAAAGTTTCAGTTATTTCTAACAAGCATGCTAGATATCATATTTCATAAAATGATTTTAAGAAACTAAATTTTCTTGCCTTTAAGAGCCAAGCAGCTCAGATTAACCATGTTCATGATATTTTAATGAGGTTGGCCCAGATTATCTCAAGAATAACTTCACCCATATATCAATGTCATCAACATAGTACCAGACTATTTCAGAATTTCCG
This sequence comes from Ophioderma brevispina, assembly GCA_023653785.1. Lineage (NCBI taxonomy): Eukaryota > Metazoa > Echinodermata > Ophiuroidea > Amphilepidida > Ophiodermatidae > Ophioderma > Ophioderma brevispina. The sequence continues at coordinate 22,077 of JAMKCH010001073.1, read as the reverse complement.
TCCACCCAATGTACCACATAACATTCAAGGTCATTTTATTACAATGCTATTCATGATTGGACTGAATTACCATGTGCAATTAAAACCATTCCCACTACGTCCAGTTTTAAGAAGTCTGTAAAAAGCCATCTTTTAATCAATTAATTGGTTATTTTTAAAATATTTTTAATTTTTTTCCATTTAGTCCCATGTTTGATTCTGCACATCTTTTAAATAGTATTCATTAATTGTTTTCGAATGTTTTGTGATTGTTTTTTTGATAAAAAGTAAAAAAAAAAAAAAAAACTTTTGGAAATAAGCCTTCGGGCTTAAAGGGTAATCCTGTGTAATGTCCAATTTTTATTCTGTATAGGACTTGTCATATTATTGTAAGTTTGGCCGTGTAAGGGTGAGATAACCGTAATAAAATAAATCAAATCAAATCTTTAATTAGCTAATTACTGATGGCCTGATTTGCAAGAAATCCAGACAGGTGAGAGTCATTTACAACCACTCTCAATAAATGATGGTGTTGCCTAATGAGCGGTTATCAAATTGATATTTTCTTGAAAAACAAGTTTTGGATATATTGACTTCAAAACCAAAATGGTGTGTTAAGTGTATGCACGGAGCAGAGATGTAAAGAGGAGGAGTAGCCCATTTCCTGAAAATCCAAAATTTGACCCAACGGAAGACCAATTTTGAGGCGTAGCCCCACCCGGTGAAGTGCCAGGGAACGTATTTTCTTACGTACAAGACCCCTTCTATAAAATTAATTGGTACTTAAAACTTGCAGTTTTACCTTTATCAATAACGATTTTGAGATCAGAAATTGAAAAAAAAAAAAAATTAAAAAAAAAATTTTGTTTGTTTTGTTTTTTTACATTTACAGATTTTTTTTTTATTTATGACCAGAAATCCGGAAATGTCTGGGAAAAAAAAAAAAATAAGAAAAAATGAAAAGTTACATCTCTGACTGAGGGAGGCATTGTTAGGAGCATCCGTATCACTGGATACACGCGGCCCCAGTTCAGCTTACTCATTGAATAAATCCTGACACCAACACAAGCCATTACAATGACTGTTGATACGCTAAGAAGACGACTGCGGGAGGCAAATAAATTAAGTCAATAGGAAGATTCAGATGTACATGTAAGGCACGTGCATGTATTGCGAATGTGGAATTTTTGTTCAATTGCTCCATCAAGGGGGAGGTCTTGTTAGAGCAGCGAAGCCTTTTGTCTTCATAGCTTTGGGAAACCCTAAAAGAGGCAATTACAGAATTCGTTTGCAATGTCCATGACGAAATAGGATTCTCGGTTCTGTTTTTTATAAAAATGTAGCATGACAATTATCTTTTATTTTCTGTTTTTCCAAGAAATTGTACAAACCAAACCCCACCCCTCCAGCAAAACCCACACTTGAGAATTGTCTCATGTGTTAGAAAATGACTACATGATGTGTACTTTTAAACTAACAACAGCCCAATTCCTTTAACCCTGTGGTCTAACACATTTCTTTAAAGTATCTCTGATTGGCTCATTACATGATATAGCATGATATAACCTCCAAATAGCCAATCAAAAATAGCCCTGATATATAATGTATGAACTTTAAATTTTACTTACCAGGGCTCTGATTAGCTAATTACAATCATATAACACTATCAATAACCATTAAAGCAACCGGTACTGCCCAGTGGATTAAGGCCTTGTTCTGATCATCTTTAGGATTCTACTGACTTACCTGGAAGTAGTATCAATTTTGGATCCGAGGGGTTTGTACTTTTCTCATTGTCCAACAATCATCAAATTCAACCTTTAAATCCATTTCATTCCAAATGGTCTAGTGGGTTAACCACATATTAATGTACGTATCAGGGCATTGCAATATGCATTATCGCTTCTACCACCAAAAGGCAAAGTTTGTTTTCTCTGTCCCATGAAATTTATGGTGAATGTATTTGCAATGCCAGGCTCTCATGTCAAAGTAGAGAACATGATACCCTCAAATTGGAACAAGCACCTTTAATAACACTTTCCCAGGACTTTGGGCTACTTCTAGCCCAGATTCACTTCAGCAGTTCCATTTGTTTTAGCGCAATGAAGTTGAACCATTGCTAACAGCTAGGGAGACATAGGCAATTCTGGCCGGAACCTGCCCTTGATTTCTAGATATAATATCTTGCCTCTAGGCTGTTTTTCAATGCAACCGTAACCCGATATCATCTGGTCTGCCCACAAACGTGTGCTGGCTGCATGTCACAACAGGCCAATCTTTACCGCTAACACGCCTTGGTGTGGAGTTCGCAAGAAAATCCTAGCCATATCTCGGAAATGTGATAATAACATCATTCCAGATTGTCACTCACCTCGTTAGAGCCACACCAGGTCTCATTGGCTTGAAGCCCTTCTTTGGGTCTAGCTTGTACACAGATTTGTCCGTCACTAATAAGGCCTTCAGCACACTTGTTGTGTTTGTTCCCCTGCAACAGAAATATAACAATGCACTGCAGTTATCAAGAGATCTAGATTGCGTTGTTAGTTCTTGTAGACTATAGTTGTACTAATTAAACATTACTATACCACCTTCACCTTTTAACTTTAAATTGTCCCACCCTCTAGTAATTCTGCTAAGGCTTGTTTGCGAGGTCAAAGGTCAAAGGAACTCTAAGAGGGTTACAATTTCACAATTCTCCAAACAAGTTAAACATTTTGAACCCAGACTAATTCATTACCAGATTATTCCTTTAATCACAAGGACTTCCAAAAAAATGTACAGTGTACCATAGCTATAATATTTTTACCAGATAATAAAGACAAACCATGGGACAACTTTTTAGGATCCACAAGTATTGGTAGGGGATGTGGGGGTGTAAGGATTGGTCAAAGGAGATAAGATGATCAAGATATTGGCGCGGCCCGGCCGCAGTTATCCATGACACGGACGACACCTCCTAACATGACCCGCATTTTGAACTTGGAACAGTCAGGGGTTTCACCCTACTCTTATTCGTCACGGCTGCGAATTACTGTACATTTGTGAACCCTGCCCCAACCGACAGCTTACATCCCCTCCGAAGAACGGATGCTTCATGATTCATTGCCCAATTCCGAGTGAACCAAAGAGGAGAGCACAATTCTGGTCTTTAATCAAGATGCTGGTAGAACAGATCAATCGCAGAATTGAAGTGAACCAGAATAAATCCCAGCAAGTGACCCCGCGGGATTCGAAACCGGAAGTTTTGGCAGATTTGCACCACAGGCACACCCTACCACTAGGCCACGCTCTCCTGACTAAACCATGACTAAATTGTTCAAATGAAGTTAATGAACTTCCTGACCATATCTGTATGACCCTAACATAATTTAATTACTGGAGCCATGTTTTAACCCCTGACACTCATTGTAGCTAGGTCTACCTATAACATAACATACATTTTGTTTTTAACTCATAACACAGGCCTGGCTGTACAGTCACCAGAACAAGGAACTAAGGAATGAATAGTCCAGCAAATCTGCAATTTGTACACTGTCCTGTACATAATGACTTAGAAAAAGGTGTAACAGTCAATAGCATGGATATAGCCAGAGGGGAGTGTGTGGCCGAGTGGTTAAGGTGCTTGCCTGTGGCGCAAATTTACCCAAAAAAAATACCGGGTTCGAATCCCGGTGGGGACACTTGCTGGGATTATTCAGGTACTCAATTCTGGATTTGATCTGTATGCCAGCTATTGATTACAAACAGATACCACTCTCCTTCATTGTTCACAAAAATTAAGCTTGGCCATGCAACAATGAAACATCCCGTCCTTTGGAGGGACGTTAAGCCATCGGCCCCATGAACTGTACATCGCGGCCAGTTTCGAATAAGAGCAGGGTGAAATCCCGACTGTTTCCCAATCTTCCCCAACCTCAAAAAAAAAATTTAAAAATAAGTGGGCCATGTTTAAGAGAGTCCGTATCTTGGATACACATGGAACCTAGATCAGCTTACTCAGCTGAATAGATCCTAACACCACCACAAGCCATTACCAATGACTTGTGGATATGCAAAAAAAAGCCAGGTGGATCAGGGGAATATGCTAGAGGGGATACCCAGAGGAGGGGGAAGAGCGTGTGGCTCTATTTTGGGGGGAGGGAGGGAAGATAAATTGTGAAGAAAAGGATGGCTATTCATCTATAATCGTCCTTTTTTCAACCTCGTTTGTCCTGTAATACGGAAATTATTTTGATTTCTAGCCACAGACAGGAACTTCATTCCTTCACCTGATTCCTCCACCAGTCATTATTGCCGTTTAAAAGCAATTGGTCACTGAGATCTAAAATTAAATCAAATCCATGTGCATTATAGAGGGCTCGATGTTTGTATGACTAACAAGGTGAGTCAAAAAAGGAACCATTTAAGATTGGCCATAGAATAAGCCATATCAAACTCTGTAATAAAATGATAAAAATCAAAGTGTTTCATTACGTCTTAGGGACTTTTTTACAAGTTCCTTGAATATCCGATACCATTTTCCAATTTTGTTCAACGCTGGAGCTAATTCAATATTGCACTAACTACAATAATACATGCCAAAAGGCATTGGCTCTTGGTTTTGTAATTAATCATAAACAATTGATTTTTCCCCCTTTAGTACACTTTAAAATCATGTGTAAATTTCTGATTAATCCTTTTAAATAACTCCAACTCTTCCTAATTGCTAGGCCTCTTGGTTGAGAGATGACATTAACGCAACTTTCTTTCATGCTTAATTCAGCAAATGATGCTGCTATCCTTACCATTAAAGGGACACAATGGATGAAAAAAAATATTCAGACATATGAAGTTGACCCTTACTGAAATCACTTCCACAAATTTGAAACAATTTGGGTGTGTGTACATTTGAAAAAAAATGGGAAAAAGTAATAATATTATTTCCTTGTAAGCTTCAAGTCTCAGCCAAGGATGATGACCATCCTGCCAGCATTTTAGCAACTTACCAAGCATGTGTCCTCAGCTCACAGACCATTGTCATTGTTATATGTGCTTAATCCTGGTGGAATCCACCTTTAACTTGTCAGATGAATAACTTACAACAAGCCTAGTAGACGGAGTACAATGTCTGAATCTGGTGTTGAATGCTTTGAATGTTCACAAAACATGACAGAGACACACTGTAAATTCTGGCAGGGATGTCAACCACCTTGATTTTTCAATAGCAGGGAATTGTCACAGGAATGCCACAAAATATTGCAGTTTTTAATGTTTTGACAGAATTGATTCAAATTTCAATAAGGACTGTTTCCTATGGCTAAATATTTGGTCATGCATTAAATTTTTGTTCCCTTAACTGTTGCAGGTAATGTTGAGGTCCAAGTTGATGCTAAAACTCTTGACATGCCCAGAAAAAGTCAAGAGGGTGTTAAATTCACGGCATCTAGGATGAAATTGAATCTCCTCTGCATATCATTCAAGTAGAGATGGAAGATATCTGATGTTAAGTAGGTGTTAAATGAGATCACTAATTGACGTTAATTGATGTTGTAATTCACTTGGTTCGGCTTGAAGATAATTTTAAAAGAGGCAACTTTTGTAATTGTGACATGATTTGAGGTATACACTTTTCCCAAGCTCCATCACTGTAGAAAAATTGAAAATCATAATAATGTTCAATGACTTGTAAAAAAGTCTCCAGATCTGGGAACATTCATTTTACATATATAAAAAATTACTACAAAAAATAGCATCTCCCCCTGGCCAAGACGGCAGTCTGGACCATGACCTCAGATGACCTTTGACCCTTGCCTGACTTTTGACATCATCCACATATAAAAACCCCTATACGTGGATTTGGGTTTTCCTACCGAAATCATTTTTACCGAAATTCCGTCCCACAATGCACAACGATGTACGAGTAGATATGCATCACTCCATGCACGCTCGCGGTTTAGTGGCGCTCTTAAACTACGCACACATTTGTGGCGCAAAAATTACAAGGCAATCAAAGAGTAGAGTTCTGGTAAAATTTATGTACAGCAAACGGGTTTTCGCAGTTATGACAGGAAAAATGACGTATGGACACAAAACACCATAGAATAGATATGCGTATTATTTTATATAGAGTGCGCGTTGTTGGTAAATTCTTGGCCCACAATGCACCATTTCGGTTAAAGATTAACATCGGTGGAAAACCCAACTCCAGTATTGCCACCTGAACCCCAAGCTCGTTAAAATCGGACTTCAAATTTCGAAGAAAGACCTGACAAAAACGGAAACCTAACCCAAACTGGAACACACATATGGACATGCAGTCCTCGCAATATCCCCTCTCCTTTTCAACAGTGTGGGTGGGTTTTATTGAGCCTAGTTGAATACACATACAAGAGCACCAACTTAAGAAAAGATAAATTGAGACTATCCTAATATATGGCAGCACACAGATCACATGCAGCTCTCATTATAAGGCTTTGCTCTCACCATGGTCATCTGGAACTGGTTAAATGAACCATGTGAAAACAATTGATCATTGAAGAGGACAAAAGCAGTTGTCCCATGTATTAAGACCTAATACAATCCTATCAACAAAAGTCCATTTCCACAGAAGTTGGGTGTTAATCCTAAATGCCCAATCTGTATGTTATGGGACCCAATAGCAAAAGCTCATAAGATGCTTCTTTAGGGTATCTAGGGTAATAGTATGGTCTAATAATATGTTACAATCTAATCAAAATCTTACCTTGATTACAGTTGAGGGAAGCCACTTTTTGGTAGTTGTCTTTTGTTTAGTGGTTGCAAGAAGTACAAAAGGGGCAGTTCTACTGTTCTCATTGGTCGTGTAAAGATTAAAAAAAATATATTCAATCACTGCAGTAGCTATAGCTATTACATAGCACATGCCGAGCCAATTGCAACACGGTAGCTACAGAAACAGGTTTTTCAAGGTACACCTGTAACACGGTTACTTCTTTAAAGACACTATCAGTGATTTCTAAAAAAGAGTCAAATATTTGAATTTGGCAGGAATAGCCTTAAAAGTGATGGAGAAGTCGTAGAATTCTCATAAATTACTGTACCAACTGAAGAATTTACAGAAAAGGAAGAAAATGGAAGCTGTTTTAGTTTTTATTCAAAGATATGAGTCTCCATTCAATGACGTGTTGTAGTAAGTGTGGGTACGGACAGTAAACCTAAAGTTTCCAATTTTGTCCTTATTAGGTGCTTCTGGTCTTATCCTTTGCAGGGAATGTTAAGATACCTGAGTGTTACAGAGATGCGAAAATCTGATTTTTATGATTTTTTTCAATTTTGTGGTTTAGCAAATCACTATAGTGCCTTTAAGTAGCATGATAGATTGCCAAGAATCTGTTTTTCTGATGCATAGAACAGAGACTGTACACTTCATATATACCATGGTGTGCAGAAGCACTCTGAGGTCACCCAGCTCTACTTCCAGTTCACACAGGTCAAAGTCACTTCTGAGGTTAAGACTTGTTAAGTATGGATCACACCCAGGGTAATAAAGCACCACAATGAGGACTGTTACTTAGGTCAAGGGTCACATAATCTTAGGTCAATTAATCCTGCCCTTATTCATCAAGTCTCAGGGTGGTAATATTACACAGGTAAGAATGTTCACAATTTTATATGGTCATTAGTTTAATCTAAAAGTGTCTCCTGAAAGGAGATTACTTTTGCTTTAGATTGAGGGGTCAATCAAGTACGTACCCAAGTATGAGCTTCAGTTACAGAAAAAACCTGTTGAAAGCTCCAAAATCTGCGTGTGCACCATATGCAGAGACACACGCACCATGTTACAATGTACACTGTATGTGACCTCAGTGACCTCCTATTCTTTACTGTATAGGGAAGGTGTAATTTTGCAACAAAATGGTACTTGTGCTTTACGGAGCATTGACCCCATAAAAACCTGGTTGTTCACTATGGAGAGTTCAGGAATCAAATATACACCCATTGTTCTTTGAAGTCTTAGATTTAGTTATAAGTTTTTAGATCGATTTTAGTGATTTTATCCACTGAACCACACAGTGAAGCAATTTTAGGGCTATAACAGCGGCTATCTGCCCGGAGGGGTCTCACTTTGGTTGGGTAGGGATGGGCGGCCGGGTGTTTGAACCACAAAAATGACCAGATTTGCTAACCCACCCTTTACCTGCTTTGGTGGAAGGTTTTTGGGGTGCAGCCCCAGAAGCTGAGAGGAAAACTAAAAGGAAAAATTATTTTGAGCCATCTGGGAGCCACGTTTTCACACTTGTGGTTTGCATGGATTCTTCATACCTGATTGAGCATTGGAAAATCACTGCAACGAAATGCAACCTTTCATATACAAATTGGGGCAAGAAAAAGGATACGATCAATATGCAAAATGACGAAAAATGCAAACCTTCTCTGCCGCACATCCCCAACCCCCTTTTCACTAAGAAACCCTGCATGAACAGCTCCCTCTAGTTTGTCATGTGAACATTCGTACCTCAGGGCAAAGCGGTAAGTTCTGCAGGACATAATATTACACCCTCTTTTAGTCCACTTCTAAATCAATATTAGAGTAATATGACTCATTCTTTGATCATGCCATAATACCCAAGAAAATTGGCATAAGTTTGAAATTTTGAAAAAAAAGAAGGAATAATATGACTTTTGGGCAATTTCAGTCATATGCAAAGCCCAAAGGGTCAAGGGTCATAGATTAGAGAGTATCATACAGTGAGAGGCCCGTAGTTTCCTTGCCATGAGCGGTTATTCCCCAGTTTGGCCTCTTTCCATTCAGTCCATCCATGCATGCATTTGATTCTTTCATCTTGGCCATTGTTCCATGGGCAAGGCATGGAGTAGGCTGTAGCAACCCATTCTATTACAACAGACAAAACCAGCAGGCAAATTAGTAGTATGGGCATGTGTAAGTTGGGTATAACTACATGTCCAAGACAGTGTTGCCAACAAAAATTTCGCTTGGCAAGGCAAAGGGCCAAGGCACGGCAAAGGGACAAAAAAGTAGCCAAAGTTTTTCACTTGTCGTTGATTGCATGGAGGGTGCGATTTTTTTTTACCCAAAATTGCCATTTTAGTTTGATTTTTAACTACGTGTACTGATTTTATTGTTATGATACATTATTGGCTTCATTTGTTTATTTATTTTGATTGTGTATTATTTATTAAGGAATTTGTCCTAGTTTTCTTCTTTTTCTTCGTTTTTTTAATTTGTTCTCTATTCTTATTAACGGCGAACTCATTATCCTACTGTGCCTATTTTGTCCCAAAAAACTTACGAAAAACAGCACAAAGGGTGTCTTGGTAGAAAAATAAGACTCAAAAGAACGGCTAATAAATTTGTAGTCAGACTCAAAATAATTTTGAAACAACATTGTTCTAATAAGAGTAACAATCTAAAAATACTGGCGATAATACAAGAGTATAATTCATAGTCGAATACTCACAAGTGATTACCGTATATTTAACACTGTTTATGATCTGAAACTCTCAGAGAAGTGACAAATACTTGTCAAGAAATGTCCGTTTATAGTAATCGAATACCGGCCATTAAAGTATTTTACCCAAATCATTTCATTACATTCGCCAGAGAGAAAAGGAGTGTGTGGCGTATCCTTTTTACTTACTCTACACAAAACAGCTTGCAAGGTTCATTGCCCTCTCACAATTTTACTCCAGTGAACACCTACCTTTGTACATTGTACCACCCACGGGACAGTCACTGTTTTGTCAGGATAATATTGTTGATATAACCTGAGTGAGCACCTACTCCCTGTCTAGTAGGGGCACAAAGCACTCAGATCACGGGATGAAGTTGAGAGTTTGTTACTATTTTGTCATACCGAGTGAGTACCCCCTGTGGTGATTAAAGCATTTCAATAAGAAAAGGAAGCGATAATCAAATCGGACCTTTTAAAACTTTCTCGGAGTTAGAAATAAATTATGGACAGAAGGATAAAGGGTGCCGCGCCTGTGCCGCGCCTTGGGACTATAAAAAGTAGTCCATTTGGCGGCAACGCGGCGGCCTTTTCTTAGGCGCGGCAAGGGCATGTCAAAAGTAGCCCAATTGTGGGGGTAAACCGCGGCATTGGCAACATGTCCACAGATTCGCGAGAAGGACACCAGTTTTTCCTTGAATCTTGCTCTGATGTTACCATTACAGGGAACATGTGGCTTACCCATGTTATTCCACTATTCACACGGACCAAGGAATGGCATGCGCTCATGATTGTTTATGAAAGTACCTTCTTTTAGGGGACATTCTAAATCACATCCCACTTTCCAAAGGATATGTTTTTAAATATGGAGTTCTTCCAGGAAGGTAGTAGTAGTAGTGGTGTGTGTGTATGTATGCATGTGTGACTTGTGTCACAATGCACTTGTGTACTGTAGGACATTATACTTTGAGGCCTAAACACAAAAGAAATTCTTTGCAAACAAAGGTCCTGAAGTTACACAAGTGATTTATTGTGTGTTGATTTAAAAGATGTTATTAAATTCATGAATATTCGTACCAAAATCATGCTATTTCATGGGCTGGATTACTATTATGCACGTTCCCAGAGTCACAGGTCTAATAAACAACATAACGACATGGTTCACACAAAAGAACTTCTTCGTGATTTCTTCTGTGGTTGGCTTACAAACGTGGATGCGTTCCTTTTAAAATCCGTGGAAGTATAGGTCATACAAAAAGGGGTGGTGTTCTGAAGACCTATACTTCCGAGGAAAGTCTTTCAAAGGTCCTCACAGTTCGTAGTGCATGCATGGTGTGGTGTGTTGAGTGGGAGATTCAATAACATGTGGGAACGTTTTTAAGCCTTGTGGGGAAGTTTTTTTTAAATTCTAAATACCATAAATTAATTAATATGTTTAGTCTTAGAGATGGCCTGTTACCCTAATTAACATATGTCTGATAAAGACTATATAATATTGGGGTTTATTCCCTTAAAGACAATAACCTGTCACACAAACACAGTTTGAGATAGTTTGGCCAAGATGAGTTGTCATTTTAAATAACACAGATAAGCACAAATTTTGTTCCACATTAGTGTGAATAATTTGGTCTATGTTAAGAGAAATCTTGTAATTTGCTGCTCTACAACAGTCCTAATGAACCTCTTCAAGAATTTACCATTTATAAGTAGTTGTAGTAAGGATATGCAAATTAACATGCAGGTCTTTGGAATAGAATGGAATTGGTAACTGTCAAAGGGCCTCGTACACTCTGAATTTGAGAACAACGCACGTTTCTCACACCCCATATGGGAGGTATTACTAAACAAGTTAAAGGGGCATATTCGTGATCCACAGCCTCGCCCCCCGACTTACTCAAACAAGGTTGAGATTTTTATATCCAAGCTGAACGTGGGCAGCGCGTATAGTATGCGTGCCCAACTCCATACATGCTATCTCTACTCTAGAAGAATTCGAAATTTTGTACTTTCAAACGGACATAAATTACACCCACGTGGTCTATGCACATGGGGCCAAGCGTGATTTTGACCATTAGCTCAGACCATCAAAATGCACCACGCAAGCAACTGAAATTGTGGACATAACCTTTTCTTGAGGATATCTTGTGATCATAACAAAAATAAAGTGTGCTAGGATCACAAAATGCACTTTAAACTTCACAAGCAATTTAATTTGACGAGTTTGCAGAAACTCAAATTCCTGAAATTAAAATTGCTGTGAATTCACACACTCTGTGTACTTACGCACATAGAGCAGCAAATGGTAAAGCTGTTAACAAAATACGCGATGTAGAGGTACGCGGATTTTTTTTAAAATGTCCAGTTGCACTCCGTGTACTACGTAAGGTGCTTTGAGCGCGGTGCATCACGCAGGACTGATTTATTTTCTCAGTGGGTAGTTGTTATTAATTTCTATGATAAATGATATTTTAAAACTACTCTTTATTACTAATACGGCATATTCTTTTGTTTTCAGCATGGTATGAATTTGGTTAATACTATGTGTTTTTACTTTTGCTCGAAAAATGAGACAAGTCAATGCACTAAATTTTGATGCTTGTCCAATGCACTCACTCCTGCGGAGCTCGTGCATTAGACGCATCAAAATCTCAGTGCGCGCGCATTGATCTGGTACCATTTTTCTAATGAGAAGAAACACGAGTTATTAACCTATAATTAACTTTGGTGTAAAAATGGGAATTCATCTAGAATGAACAGCCCATTTTTTTCCCCAGAATTTCGAGTAGACTCTCTCACCTTCTGTGTACTTTTGCATCATCTCTGTGAAGTCACTCAGTATTCTTGGTGGTTCTGGCCATTCTAGACTCTTCCCGTATAGTCTCTCATTGTTTGATTCACCTCGCTGAACATCTTCTGCCGCTTATCGAGGTAGCGGTTGATCTTGTAACGCTTGTACCACGCCATGATGAAGTATACGGCACGCATCTTGTAGGAACGCATGCGTGCTAGTGTCCCCCCCCCCCCCCCCCCCCTTGCCAATTCTGCCAAATAACACCACATTATGATAACAGATATATATTTTTTTAATTAACGGTGAATTTTGTGATTCCAGGACCTTCGGTTTATTCATGGTTCACTAGCTATCCTTGAAGAAAGCTGATTCACAAAATTTGAGTTGATCCCGATCTTGCGGTTTTGTGTTATGGACGGAAAATGCTGTTCCACACGGTACCAAGGCCACTGTGATGACAAAAAGTGTGAATTTCTTACAGATACGACCGAATTTGCATGTAAGATTGGTTACACATGGATTATAAGGCTAACGGTTCAGAGATATAAAAATATCAACTTTTTTAGTTAAGTTGGGGGGGACGAGGTTGGGATCACAAAATGGCCCCTGTAAAAGAATGAGGACATTTCCAGAGGAGAGGTGCCCTCAATTTTTTTTCAAACCCAGATTTGTGCATATTTGAAATGATACCAATGTATTAGATTATACTGAAGTGAATAAGACCAATGACAACTTTCCTTATGTAATAAGATGAATTTAATAATTTCAGTCCTGCACGACAGGAAATTCCAAAGGCATGGTTTCCTATAGGGGCATTAAATAGCAGGCAAGTTCAAAACAAGGTTTGCGGTTTTCTTTTTTTTTTTTCGTGCTTGTTGTCCAAAAACCTTGACATGGTATCAGTAGGTGGTATACAGATCGAGGGCAATGTGAAGAAAATTTATCCCTCAAAAAAATATCCTCTGTCACTTTAAAATGCTAAGGATATAAGTAGGATCCTTTAAAGAAATCCTGAAAATGCCCCAAATCAGAAAGCGCAGCATCCAAACTCGCCCAATACTCACTATTCTTAACAGCTGTGAAAATGTCACAATTTTCATTGGCTGATGCGGGTTCAATTCGTAATTGAACCCGGTATTTTTTTTTTTTTTTTTTTCTTTACGCGACTTTGTAATTGACGTTTATTTTTAGGTTGAATCGCTCGCGTCATTACCGCGTTTTGCTACTTTCGCGCCGCCGCCAACGGTGGTCTCGTTGCGATGATCGTTGCGTTCAGAGGGTTGTTCGATTGTTTCACTGGGTGATGGAGTTCTTTCTTGTTGTATTTAAGATGTAAAGTATTACGAAATTGGGTTAAAGATGACCTTAAATGATAATTGCTGTTAAGGCAATGAGAAAAAGGTAGATTTTGGGAACCGGTACTCTCTTTACGACGAATTGAACCCGTCGACACCATTCTTTGGGTGGGAAGAACTCGGCCTCCGGCCTCGTTCTCCCACTTAATGTAATATGGTATAGCCTTGGGTTCAATTCGTCTTAAAGAGAGTACAGGTTCCCAAAATCATACCTTTATTCTCTAAATTGATGGGACGTGTACACGTTTGCATGTGTACACAAATGGAAAGACAACTGCCCAATTAAAAATTAGAATGGGATAATTGTTTTTGACGACTCAACATGGATGTCTCCACAAACACTTTTCGTCAATTTTTTCCCAGTTAGCCGTGAAAAAATCATCTTTTAAATCCTTGATTTGTAAGGGAATTATATTCAGATGACAATATCATCCACTTAAAATACAAGCCCAAATCAGGCCAATACAAGCTTGAAGCAAGCTAAAACATGCCAAAGCAAGTTAAAACATAATTGAGCACTTGAACAACCATAGTTAGTCTACTTTTCTGCAATTTATAGATTTTAAGAGGTAAAAATTCGCATTCCATAAACCCACCTTCTGTAGAAATACAACAATGGGTGGAATCAGCTTGGCCCTGGCTTCCTCTAGTATAAAAATAGTCTTTGGTGTGCGTATAAACAGCTTGCTGATGCCATATGCCACGTCATGTCCTAGGTTCTGTTCTCTGATCAGAATTTGGCACCCTTCCTTGTCCTCTCCGGTGTAGTTGGGCCAGGTGAACCCAGATAACATCTTGTATCTGAAATACAAAACAAATAAAATACAGCGTTCAATGAAAGCATGTGTTGTCTGCTATTGCAGTTTGTGAATGGGACAAAGGTCACATGAGGTCACCAACACGTGGGACACTAACCATTTTAACCAAGTGTCATGAAAATTGATAGACAAATGTGGATACACCAAGCAATTGGATAATTCTGACCATTTTGGGCCATGACCTCTAATGACCTCTAGATGACCTTTTACCCCACTCATGCGAGGGAAAACTGTGGGCCATTACCCAAGGACCACTACATGTAAGTGCCATGAAAATGTGTGCATGTATGTGGAAACAGTAGGCAATTATGTTTAGGGTTAACATTTTTATTGCAGACAGACACACAAATATGTACACTGACTGACTCATACTCTACCAAAGCAATCCCTATGTGCCCTCTTGCAGATGACACAACAAGTAGAAAAATTCATCTAAAACATCAAGGAATGGTCCTATTTCACAACAAACATTTTTAAAACATCTTAAACCTGCCATCAATATTTTTTGAATAAAACATGAGTTCACAAATTAACTGTTGTATGGCTCAAATGAAGCACTACCTGGTGTCTTTTCCTAGTTGTTAATTTGACAGTCAAATAGTCAATGCTGGTGGGCATTACATTAACATGGCCTGGATTTAGTAGTAGTAGTAGTATGACCAAAGTTTGAAATCCGGTTTTGTCCCCTCAAATGGGCGCGGGGTTGGCCAGATTCACCTCAGATTTACAGTAATACTGCTGTGTGAGGATTTATTGGAGCAAAAGAAAATTGACTGGATGTTCTTCCTGTCGTTAATGTGCTGGATGGCTGCCATTAGCGCTCCAGAACAAATGCCCTTGTAGGTAGATCTTCTTTTTAGCTACCAGAGTAACCAGCTACCCTCCTCATCATATTTCCTTAGAAACCCAATGGGTGGCAGTTTAGCCACTGACACTTACCAGGATACCAGTAGCAGGTCCTCACAGAAAACCTGACCTGACCTTTAATCTTCACATAATCATTTACATTAACATAAAAATGTTTCTTGGTTAAAGGTGCTTGTTCCGATTTATGTCTATTGTGTTCTGTAGTTGATATGAGAGCCTGGGACTTGCACATACGCCCCATCAAGTACCGTGAGAACAAACTTGCGGTTTTGATGGTAGAAGCAATAATGCATATTGCAAAGCCCTATTCAGTACTGTGCTAATATCGATGGTTAGCCATTAAAACGGTGGTTTATATCTTGGGAATGAAATGGATTTGAAATCCCTGATGTTGTAGATGGATTTGCTACAATGAGAAAAATAGGCCTTGCATCTGATATCAAAATTGATACTTCCGGTTAAATCAGGGGGGTCCCAAAGACGATTGAAACATGCACCTTTAAGAGAAACCATGAGTTAGCATATGAAAGTACATACCTGCCTATAAAAACAAGGCAGTTCTTGAACCATGTGTCTTGCCCCCATCGTGAGCAGAAAATATTTAGGCCTAACATTTGCATGTGTACCACTTCAGAATGCGAGGATAACAGAATACCACTTTAATCCAACCAGATAACCTTTTACTTCAATCTGTGTACATCTCATATGGGACTTGGGTGAGGGCAAGACAAAAATCATACACCGCATCAGCATCTTTTGAGATGGCGCCAATTGACCTGTGGTCACTTGGGAAGCCATCTCAAAAACCTCTGATTTTGCATCTTAAATACACAAAGAATCTACCATTGATGAAAAGGATAATATACCTATGTAGAAATCTTGAGTAGTGTTGCCTAGCAGCAAATCCTGCCCTGCGTACTCTGACATTCTCTAACAGACCCAGGTAGCGTACTTGATGGAGGCATCGCTCGTCGTCAAAAAACACCGGTGATTTCACCTCGTTGGGTTTGATACATCTTACATAGTACGGTTCCTGAGAAATGCACAAGAAAAAAATTGAATTGTATACCCAAATTTCAATTCTAACAATGTTGGTTTAATCACATTTTATTGAAAATATGCAAATGATCCATTAATATTCATAACCTGTCTCAAAATCCTACAGCACATATGACCTCATCATGTTCATGACCTAATCATGTTTCAAGTTCATTGATTTGATTCAAATCGGTAGAGTGGATTTAATTAATTTTCTTCTGCCCGCGAAGACAACCATCCATCCATCTTTGAGTCCGGAGACTCTATCGCCAATGTGCTATATTGCAAAGCCTTTACACAAATAAATCTTCTCTAATATCCTGAGAACTACCGTAATTGGATAATGACGATGATATTGATGGAATTATACAGTGAAGCTCTATGAAAGTGCTGTGTTTATGCACTGCAGTCTCCCAAATGTGATACTACAGTCTGGTAGCATTTTG
Organism: Ophioderma brevispina; assembly: GCA_023653785.1. Classification (NCBI taxonomy): domain Eukaryota; kingdom Metazoa; phylum Echinodermata; class Ophiuroidea; order Amphilepidida; family Ophiodermatidae; genus Ophioderma; species Ophioderma brevispina. Next base: position 5,355 of record JAMKCH010001073.1, on the reverse strand, counting down.
TATGTTCTGTTGGGTGTCCACATTGTGGGGAAAAAGAGCATTTGATTGACAGAAAATGTTTGCAATTATTGAGTAATAACTAACATTACTTACAATGACAACATATACTTCGACACATTATGGCTTGCACAGATAGTATGCCTATCTGGTATAAAATTGGATTGATAGAGCCCATATTTATTGGTCCAGCTACGAGTTGCAAAATATTGGGCGAAACATAGTCGATCCCAACATTTTTTAACTCATAGCAAGACCAACAAATATTGAGCATAAATCATCCAATTTTAATCATTATTATGTTTTGGCTCCAATATTTTCCTACACTTGGATCCATACAAACATAATAATGTGCAAAGATACTTTGCTCCACTCATCCTCTGACACACACCTTCAGCAATCATGTCATGGGTGGTGGACACAATTTTGAGATGTCTTTGACCAAGACTAGGTTTCAAACAACTACAAATTAAACCATGGCCCATTTCTTTCTCGGGTTTTAGATTTATGGTTCAGAAGGGAGGTATCTTTTAATTGAAAGTTGCCACCAAATTTTTCAATTCCAAGTAATGTAGGCAAAACAACATAGCAGAAAGAAGTATAATACAGGGAAATTGAACATAAAGTACACTATTTTACCCTAAAAAATACCGCGTTCACTGAACGCAAGTGTTGTCTGCTGTGTCGTTTTCTGTCTCAGTTTGTGAATGGGTAAAAGGTCACATGTAGAGATAACCCATATGATCGGTATTTTTTAAATCAGGCCGATTAATTACCTTATCGTATCTGATCGTAATCGGCAAAATTCTCATTTTTTATCCGATTTTCTATACCGATTAAATTAATATCAAAGAGAACCAAACTTAATTAAAATTGTTCGAAACTGATTGGCCAAACGGTGAAAATCATCTAAACGAAACAATCAATTTATTATTTTATGATAACAGAGCGTGTGTATGTTGTTTCTAATTTTACTATTTTGCCAATTTAGTGGTTTACCCTAAATCATTTGCTACTTTCTGGGAGCTTCTGACGGTCGAAACGGCATTACACGCAAAAAATATACGTAGAAAAATCGTACTCGGAATGAACCGCAGCCTTTCCTATATCGAGCTCCCGATTGATTCCCGCTTGAATGTTTCACTCCACGCATGGAACAAACTCCCAAGAGTGATTTTCACTCTTGGGATTGACCAAGAAAGGTTGTCTGATCCTCCATCTATCCTAGGACATCATTTTCATCCCCCAAAAATATGAAAAACGCATTCCGACCGCACTTTTCACCCCACATAAGAAAAAGTCGGGAAATTTGGAGGCATCATGGCGGCACAATGGGGAACCTCAAAGGCTCTAAATCAATATAAGACCTCAAAAAGTTGCACCCAATTGATTGTAACCCTTGATTGACAGGTGCAGTGCCTATACCCGTCTCAAACACTTTGCCGATCTCGGGCTAGTGAAATTAGTTAGGAAGTATTATTGAAGTCTCTATTAAAAATCTGTATATGATTTCTATGGTGTTTTATGATGGTTTATTATAAATTGGAAGTACTTCTTATTGTAAGCCTGGTCGGGGATATAGGAGGTGATGGGGATCAGAAAGAAAGGGGTACTAAAAATTTTACTATCAAATATTGCTTAAATCATGGCAGAAATTTATAGATATTGAACAAAAATTACTTTTTGATCATATGGAAAAAAATTTAAAAGTCCCAAGGTGTCATACCTATTTATTACCCTATGAAGTTGCATAAAATGCTGGAAATGTGCTGTTTAGCTAGACTTCCCTGATGTCACAGGCCTCAAAAATTAAAGACGTACGAAGAGGGGGTGGCATACTCAGATTTTTTGTTAACTTCAAAGGGTTTAATAATGAGACTTTGCCAGGGATGGAGGTGGGTCGACTCCCCAGTATTTTCAGGGGGTGGGGGGGAGGGGGAGGGTCGACTCATTTTTTTAGGTTGGAGAATACTTAGATTTTGTCTTTTATTACCACAGATGGGTTCATATCATTGTTGAGGGGTGTTAAGGAGTGACCTTACCCATTTCTTTTGGAAAAGTACATGTGTGCCCATATTTTGCTGGGGTGGTGGTGACGTTTAGGCTGCGGGGCTATCAAATTTGTAGGAAAATAAACCTCGTTGACTTCATGATATAATTTGCTCCTTTATATTTTTATGCTTTACTCAAATTTTGGTTGAGTTAGTCATGGAGTTTTGGGCTCTTTGGCATAATTCTTGTATTAATTTTAATAGAGGCTAAAATGGGACATAATACATCAACATTAATGCCGCTTTAAATGTAAACATTATTGGCAGTTTGTAAAGACACTATCAGTGATTTGCTAAGCAGCAAATCGAAAAAATTATCCAAAATCAGATTTAGCATGTACGTAACAAGTACAAGGTATCCTAACATACCACTGCAAATGATATAGGACCAGGAACAACCTAATAAGGACGAATCGGAAGATTTTAGTCTTACGTCAGAACGGACACTTACTAGCAACACGTAAATTGAATGGAGAATCGTATCTTGGGAACACGTCCGTTTTCTTACTTTCATTTCAATTCTACAAGCTGGAAAAGGTAACTAAATGAGAATTCTACAGGAGTATCTCACTTTGAAGCTATTCCGGCAAATTTCAAAATTTTTCAAATCACTGATTAGTGTCTTTAATACGACACAATTAGGTTCACAGAAAAATTGACTCGATCGCGTTAAAAATTTTACCTCTTGGAAATTCATTTTCACCCTTGGAAATTTGATCCCAAGAGTGAAATAACTCTTGGAAAAAAGCTCTAAACAGAAAGCTGAACCGATTATGAAATTTTAAAATCTGTAAGCGGTTATTAATCGGTATAAAAGATATTAGGGTGATCGGGGTTTAGACACTAGTCACGAGGTCACTAAAGTCCTATTAGGGTCATTAAAAGCACATGAGGTCCCTAAAGTCACAGGTGTTCACTAAAGTCACATGAGGTCACTAAGTTCACATGAGGTCACTAAGTCACATGAAGTCACTAAAGTTCCATGAGGTCCTAACGTCACTAGGGATCACTAAAAGTCACATTAGGTCACTAAAGTTCCACCTGAGGTCACATATGGTCACATGAGGTCATAAAGTCACATGAGGTCACTAAAGTCACAAGAGTCACTAAAGTCCAATGAGGGTGTCGTCTAAAGCACTGATGTCACTCAAGTCACATGAGGATCACTAAAGTCCAGTGAGTCACTAGAGTCACATGAGGTCCGCAGAAGTCACATGATGTGTACCTACAGTCAATGAGTCGCTAAAGTCACATGAGTCACTAAAGTCACATGATGTCACTAACGTCACATGAGGTCACCCAACTAAAAAAACCAAAATGGGACATTACCCTAGGGCCACTTACCAGGTTTCGAAAACTCCGTGGTATGCTTATCAAATGCGGTAACGCAGTGATAGCACCCCTGCCCCATTGCGTTCAGGAATGTTAACCACATACGTTCAAAGTCCCCGATCGATGTCCGGTTTTCCTGGAGCTCGTTCTGTAGTTGAGTTACCCCCCCCCCCCCCCCCCCATCAAAAATATGCCCGGTGGAAACATGGACAGTTATGGGTTTTTTTTGTGTTAACATTTTGGTCAAACATTTCCACAGACAGGTACACAGACAGACATAACTAGCCAAAGAAATCCCTATGCCCTCTTGCAGACAACACACAGAGCCACATACCTTTGATGCCAGATTCCTGACTAGTTCAATCATGGAGTTCTTGAAGATCAGTACCTGCTGTCAGTGGTCTCTTGGTTACCTGAAAAATCGAAAAAAAGGCTGACAATGTATGATTGGCAAACTTTATAGAGGCAAATCAAACAAACTGGTACAATCTCGGCCAAAAATTGCGATCCCTTTTCACATGCACCCTGCAGTAAAATGATCCCAATGCCTCAGGTTACTGTTGAAACATTCATTTGTTGATGAGGTTAATACCTGTTTAGGTTGTTGAATTGTTTTAAACAGTTCTCTCAACAAAAATTAGGACTTACTTGAATTTTCGTCCTGCATCAGCAAGGACTTCCTCAGAATTGATGAGAGATGGAGGTTGCGTCCATGGACCACGGGATGTTGACCCGCGGGTCACTGACCTGATGAAAGATGAATAAATCGAAATGCTTAAACCCACTAACACCATCAGGAGCATGCTGGTTCCCCCAAAGACAAACCTAAGAAATGTGTGACGTGCTTGGTTATCTACGGGCTCACTTGCTCTGATACTGCCCCTCTCAGGAGTGGGGAGGAAAGCCCCTTACACATCGGATCTCTGAAAACCGAAAGAAAGCCTCCTCCCCATTTGGAGCCCACCTTAAAACTGAGGATCACAAGCTCCCCGAGGATGTCAAGATTTTGGACACTGAATCCAGATATCTCCAACGTGGCATCAAGGAGGCCTACGATATTGCATCTCTGGAGCCAGACCTCATCAGGACCAAAGGGCAGTACAGTTATCTCCGATTTATCATCTGTCATCAGGTCATGTGACCGCGGTTTATCCCGTAGGTCACATGACAAACCTCCCGCTTCTCATCAATGCTGAGGAAGTCCTTGCGGATGCAGGACGAAAATTAAGGAAGTCCTAATTTTTGTTGAGAGAATTGAGAGAACTGTTTAAACTTAATTCACCATTAATTCATTTTGTTCTTGATTTTTTACTCCGGGAGACTACCCGTAAGGCGGTGACATATTCCCGATGGGTTACCTGCACTTGATGTTCCGTACCCAGGGATGAATTCCATATTTAATGGATTACCAAATGTCACTTTTAAAAAATACAAGTTTACAGACATTTTAGATAAGAGTCATGAACACAATACACAGCGGAAGGAAAAACATCTATTTATGGAACCAATGATGGCATTTGGGATGAAACAAAGTGTTAAAAGTAAACATTTTCTTATAAAATATTATTCTTAAGAATTACGTGTATCAGGTGTGAATTTTCATAGCTGTTCTGACATTTTGGGCCGGAATTCTGCACTCATATGTTTTAGGTACCTGGGTCCCATACAAAATCATCTCAATTGGGAGGTAGGTGATGGGTATGTTGCAGCCTATAAGACCCTCATTTTCATGCTCTTTTTCAGTTCCAGTGACACCCATTTTAGACCATTTCAGTTCCAGAGACCCTACTTTCATGTCCAAAGTATATTCTACAAACTTTTTTGGAAACACCCTTCAAAAAGTAGTGGAAATTGAGGGAAATCGCCAGCTACATTTTATGAAATTTTTTGGAAAACCTAGCTCAGGAGACCCCATTGTTTGGGTTCAAATCAAGGCTACGAAGCCTCGTTTTGAAATCAGGGAGGAAATTCTACA
>JAMKCH010001072.1:0-76529 GCA_023653785.1 Ophioderma brevispina | reverse complement strand
ACTGTGGTGTGCAGGCTAGCCCTGCTACCCCCCTGCTATAAGTGTAAAATGACCAGCACAGCACGGACCATCTCATCAGGACATTGATACAAAAAAGGAAACTGGAAATTATAATTTGCCAAATAAATATGAATTCATAAACAAAATCTATACATGATTGTGATCCATTCTGTTCTTCAGAATGCACGTTCAGGTCTTCATTCATACCACTGCTCCATAAACTAAGCCAACATCATCATCACCAGAGGCAGGGTTCGTGCACTTGTTATCAGTGCTGCTGATAACTGTGCAGCAGTGACAAATAGTCTGATGGTTTGCCGTATTATGTGCTAATGCTCTAAAACAATATATCAAAAAATCAACTTTTGCAACGAATTACAGTTTGGGATCTTGACAACAATTTATTGATTATTTGGAAAAAATTATAAAAAGGTTATACATATTTTAAATAACTGAGTGAAGGTCAGCTCTTTAAAATCTAAGAAAAAAATACAATATTAATTATTTTATACATTCGCAATTTGGGAGATTTAAAGATAGGCAAAGATTTCAAGAAAAAACAGTAAAAAATAAAAGAATCTCAGAAAATGGCAATTTCTTGGAGAAATTAGTACACACTCCTAGTAAAATGTGATTTTATTTGCCAAGAATATAGTACAAATGATGACTGGTTAGGTATTATATCTTAAAGGAAAAGCTTATGTTATTTCTTTAATAAAGTCAATTTGTATTTTGGAATTTTTTCACCAAAATTCTGCAGATTGATCAATATGGATCAATAACTTTCCACGTCCTTTAAATTGCCAGCCGGGCAGGGTCCAGGAAATACAGAGGAGGACTTAATGATCAATTTTAACATGGATGGCAGCTTCTGGAATTTTGGGTTTGGAGCGAAAAGCCTTACTAGAGCACTTGGACCCAATATGGCCCCTCCTATAGCGTATCATTAAATGGTTAAAGCAAAATATTAGCACATTTTTGAAGAGGAGCCCTCAATTTTTTTTCGGAAAATGTTTGAGATTCTTACAGGTTGCATTGGTAACGGGTTAGTAAACAATATACCTGTGAATGGAAGCTCGAAAATGTCTGGTGTCACAAAAGAAGGAAATTTTGTAATGAGATTAGAATAATTATATAGGGGATCCGATCTAAATCAACGGCCGCTGGAAACGACTTCCAATTGAAATAACGCCATGTACATATTTTACGCTATCCAATTAGTTGTTTTATTGGTTAAGGCAGGTCAAGTTAGAGGTTATTTTTTCTGAGGTGGCACTTTTTTCATCATGTAACGAACATTAAGGCTGGAGCTGGAAATGCCACGTTTAAGTCCAATGGGACCCAATTTTAATTTACAAAATCGCTTATTTGTATGCTAAAATACGCCATTTTTTAGATCTCGTTTGCAGGGGTAGTTAGTTTCGAGACAAATTACAAACATAACTCTGCAAAAATATCAAATTTTAAAATTGGGGGCGCTCTTCAAACAATGTGCTTACTATTGACTTTAACTATTGTTATCAGTTATCTATGCATGAATTCTTGCTATGTTTTCATCGTTATAAGCATGCGAATTTAACGATCAAACCCTTGTTTGATCTAAGATCTGGAAATCGGTAAGAGTGATTTTTGTCGAAAACGGCTAAATGTTTCTTTTGTCTGAAACCGGTGCAGCAAACAATGGATTCGACGGTTCACTTGTCGCAGAAGTATCTTTTTTTTAGTTCTTGGATTTGATCAAAGTGTTTTTTCCCGTACCTAAAATTTTCTCTGGCCCTTTAACGGAGTTTTTTTATTAAATCATAATAGTAGTGACAATATCGTTAGAAGAAGCTATGGTCCGTGCCGTCGGGCAATCAGCCGTAGTTCTGGTATGTGCATCATCGGCTTACAAGAGAAGCGTCTACTGCCAGCGGGGTTTGTAGTAACTATCGAGCCTGTTAGGAGTCTGGATGTAATTATTTGCACAAAAGGACTATTATCTTCATATTTGAATAAGTATACACGTTAACCATGTAAAATAATCTGGGGTGTAGTTTTCCTGTAGTCACTTATCCAACTCGAGGTTGTAGAGAGTTTATAGGTGAGGAAACCGACTTTAAAAGAAAGATGTTTTTGAGGCGCCTCATTTTAGAGGTTTAAACGGGAAAACGAGAAAAATTCGTTTTGCTTTTTCTAGAATTTTAGTAAAAACTCTTTTTTTTTATGTTGGTTCTTTTTTTTAAAAAAAAAAAAAAAAAAAAAAAAAGTGTTTTAAATGTTTTTGTAAGAAAGATAGCTAGTTCCTTAGAGGACACATGAGACATTTACTTGAAGCAACGCCCTTCGATTTTGAACGGTACAGATTTTTCTAGCCAAGACCTTGAGAAAATTAGCTAAGACCTGTTTATTTTTGCTGCTACGCATAAAAAAGAATATTTCGAAATCGCTCAACGTGCAACAACATTTGTTTAATGTGATTGCTATACGATTGTGTGTTTGTGTTTGTTGTTTTGGTTTTTCATTTTAGTTTGGTTTGTTTTTGGTTTGCTCTTTTTTCTTATTTTGGCTATACACTCTGAATAATCTGGAAAAAGGAAAAATCAAACAAACGGTTTGCGGGTTATCATTAATTCACAAGTGATAAAATAGTTAACAGCACTTTTACTAGGAAAGGTAAAACCCAGGTCCTAATAATTACTTCCTACCACCATATTCATAGTATTTGTATGTTGCATAAACTAGATTCTTCAAATAGGTTTTTGGGAAACCTTAATTTTTTACTTAAAGTGACAGGAGGAGATTGTTTATAATACGAATTTCTCTCAAGTTGCACTTGGTCGATTGCTGTCACCTACCAAGAACGTTCCCAAGGTTTAGGGACAAAACAAATGCAAAAGAAGAACAGCAAACCTTGTTTTGCACTGACTGACTATTCGTAATGGTCCCCATCGAACACCGTGCTTTGACTTTTATGTCGTGCACGACAAAACGTACTATAAAATCATATCTTATTACATAAGACGGCCGTCGTATTGGGCCTTTCACTTAGGTGTGATCTAATACAGAAAAGCATTCCAAATATGCAAAAAAAAACCGAGATTGGAAAAAAAGGGGGCGCTTCTTTCTGAAAATCTCCTCATGTCTCTTTTAAAAACAACCATGGCGGACAAAATACCCAATTGACTCTAAAATCGACTAAAACGTATTTCCGTTGTGAAATTCAGCACAAAACTATCGATTCCCTTTTTTTAATTTACCAAACAAATTAGGTCTTTGCCTTTTGGACAAAGTGAATTCAAAATGACTCGAAAGAATTCAAATGACTGCCACAAACGACTAAAGACATTGAGGGATTTCCTTAAAGGTTTTAAAAATACGTTTTAGCGATTTAGTAAGCATTGGTATTGGCTGCCATGTTGTTAACATCAAGTTCAAAAATCAGTGGTGGCCAAAAAACTAATTTGTAGAATATAGTTATGCAACATAAAAATACTTAGTGAATACGGGCAGGAAAGTAGATTCGTTAGTGATCTGGGATTGTTAACTGTCTATATGGGCCTCCTTGCAGGCATATATCGCATATGTTTAGTTTCAGAAGCTACCTATGCGTGCCTTAGCCGTAAAAAGCCCATAATTACGCTCATCGTGGAGATGAGTTACGAGCCAGATGGTTGGCTGGCATCTTCGTCGTGACCCAAACCATGCTTTGAGATTTTTTCTGATGCAATGATCGAGGTTCAAGCGGCCTGATATGATCCAGAGATCAGCACACAGGGACCAATTGCCTAGAAAAAGGTCAGCAAAACTGTGTTTTTAAGTTTTGAGGGAGCACGTCTTGGCCGACGAGATTTCACTGCGTCTGGAACTAGCTATCAGTTATATTGATAAGGAAGCAGCAGAGGGGGCTACACTGGCATGTGATCAAGCAGGGTACCACATACAGTGCATGTGAAACCATGAAAGGTGAAATATTGACCTGTGCTAGCTAATTCCAAATGAATTCAGCCCATTTATACTAGATTCCATTTTGTCTGGACTAGCTCGCATTTATGTGAAGGGATATTGAAAAGAGCAATTGGAGGGGCTACACATGTGGCCATTGATCATTGGCATGCGGGTAACACATACTTACACGTGACAACCATGCATTGATCAGGACCGGACATGTCTAATCAAATGCCCCATTTATGCTATAGATTCCACTGCTGTCGGGACTAGCTCTCATTTATGTGAAGGTATTGAAAGAGCAAGAGGAAGGGATCATTTTGTCCAGGCAATGGTCTTTTGCATCAATTCAATGATATAAAATACATCTAATGTAAAATAGTTGTTTTTACGATTTACTACCAAGTGATAACATGTTCTTTTTTTAAGTTAAAACCATGTTATCTACAGCAACCATATGTGACAAAAGAAATTGAGATAAGGCGACACTGCTTATGTAGAAAAGAGAATGCAGGCAAACTGTTAGATGGTGCTTTTAATTGTTTTTTCTCCTGGAAAAATCTAGTATAAACAATCGTCTTATGTTACATTATGTTTTAACGTCCGATGGTCTAAAAACATTTGAATAAATACACAATATCCTTTTAGCTTACTATTTATATGATTTATATTCTTTTTAACTATATTATTCATAAACTCATGTTTTAAATGTTTGTAAATAAAAGAATTATAATTATGAGCATTATTTTGGCGTAAAGCTTTATCTCTACAGATCACAGGACCTTGTATGTCAACTTGTAAAGTGGCTTCGAATCGGATAAAAAATGTGCCAAGTTATTGAGGGATTTCATATTGATAAAATAAGATTTAAATAAGGCATAGTTTGACTGTTTAAATGCTAGTTACCAAAGTTCAGTGAAAAAAGGTCAAGTCCATTGTTGAACTCGTCTTGGTTTTACATATTCGACGTTTTATTCCGCTCTAGCGCATCATACATTGATTGGTACGAGTATTTGGCTGTCCTTCACTCTTAAAATACCTCGTCACTACACACCATTTACCACGGTTTTAACAATCGCGTCTCATTGAACATTATTAACGTCCCGCACCTTACAAATAGGGCTCATATGCAGTATCGCAATCAACACGGATGAAAAGCGAACGCCAACAGGCAAAGTTTACGATGATGTGATGGATATTGACTCCGCCCAATGCCTAGCTCAGCCTGTGTTAAATGAAGGAAAGGCTTGCAGATTATTATATCAGGGCACTTGCGAATGAGACAAATTCAGAAATTGGTCAATGTAGAAATGTTTTATGATAGGTTCGGTTAGAGCAAACATTGAACTAAAAATAGTTAGTAAATATTGTTTGGTGGCCAGGAAGTTAAACTTGGTGAACGGTGCTATTTTAAAATTGTTCTTCGTAATTTGCATGAAAAAAAGACCACTTTTTCTTCATTTTTTCCAAATTAGACCTATATAATATTTTAAAATTCAGAGAGTGTGTTCTGAGGTTGAACGGAGGACGTCTTGCTTATTGCAATCAGTGGTGGTTCGTCTAAATTCAACATTCACACGGTAAACTCCTTTGGCTGCTACAACCATGGCAACTGTCAGTAATTAATGTGGCAAAGTGTTAATTGAAAATGGTCAAAAGATGCGCGTGATATGAATATCTGTAACACTTGTGTAATGCTGCTCAGGTGAAAAAAATGGCGAGAAGAAATGGAAATGGAAAATCTTCAAACTGGCAAAAAGAAAAAACAATTAGCCTTAAGCGCGCGCCACAAAAAAAAAAAAAATACAAACAAAAACCATTTACCACCCATATTAGTGCTGATTTCCAGGATCAAAAAAAAAAAAAAAAAACAAATCTTCACAACTCTATTTTTGGGATTGTAATTTTGACCGAAAATGGCTAATTTTTGCCCATCTTCGTTTTTGGCCTATTTCTATTTACAACACCAATCTTAGTCTTTTAATTTAGTACATGTATGTGTTCCGGTATGGTCGTCAGTGACCTTTAAATATAGCCTTAGTGTGTGTTGGTATAGGAAATTCGAAACTTAAAATGGCTTTTTTCTGATTTTTTTTTTTACGGACCAAAAAATTAATTCAAATTTGACCAGTGAAATCACAGCAGAAGGTATGATTTTAAATTAAAACAAAAAAAAAACAATTATTACACCCCTTAATCCTTTTATTGCGCGGCTCTGAGATATCTTTGTTCTGAATGGCTGGAATTTGAAATGACGTAATTTGCACTATGTCCTCTCGCTTCTGAAAAATCTTACGGTTCGTGCAGTCCTGATGCTCAGGTGAAAAAAATGGCGAGGCAGAAAGGTGGGAAATTGGGAAATTCAAAATCTGCATAACAAGAAAACAATTAGGCCTATAGGCGCGCGCACAAAAAAAAAATTAAAACAACACCTTCCCACACTTTAGTGTGCGTTCCGATCAAAAAAAAACAAAACAAAATCTCACAACTCTATTTTTGGGATTGTATTTGACAGAAAATGGGCTAATTTTGCCATCTGTCGGTTTTTGGACTATTTCTATTCTACAACACCCCATCTTCGCATCTTTAAATTTAGTACCAGGTATGTGTTCCGGTATGGTAGTCAGAGACCTTGAAAATATAGCCTTTAGTGTGTGTTGGTATAGGAAATTCGAACCTTAAAATGGATTTTTTCTGATTGTTTTTTTACCAAAAATAATTTCAAATTTGACCAGTGAAATCACATCAGAAGTTATGATTTAAACTTTAAAAAAAAAAAAAAAAAAACATATATACACCTTGAATCCTTTATTTACCGATGCTCTGAGATATTTGTTGAATGGTTGGATTTGAATGACTAAAGTTGCACTATGTCTCTCGCTTCTGAAAGCTTACGGTTCGTTGCGTCATGCTGCTCAGGTGAAAAAAATGGCGAGAAGAAAGGTAGAAATTGGAAATCTTCAAACTGGATAACAAGAAAACAATTAGCCTAAGCGCGCGCACAAAAAAAAATTAAACAAACCTTTCCAACACTATTAGGGTGAGTTCCCGATCAAAAAAAAACAAAATCTTCCACAACTGTATTTTGGATTGTAATTTTGACCGAAAATGGCTAATATTGCCCATCTTTCGTTTTTGGGCCATTTATATCTACAACACCCAATCTTCGTCATCTGTAATTATTGTACATGTAGGGTCCGGTATGGTGTCAGAGACCTTAACATATAGCCTTTAGTGTGTGTTGGTATAGGAAATTCGAACCTTAAATTGGTGTTTATGAGGTTTTTTTTTTTACGGACCAAAAAATTAATTCAAATTTGACCAGTGAAATCAATCAGAGGTCTGATTTTAACTTTAAAAAAAAAAAAAACATATATTACACCCTTAATCCTGTATTGCGCTGCTCTGAGGATATTTGTTCTGAATGGATGGGATTTGAAATTGACTAAATGCAACTTATGTCCTATCGCCTTCTGAAATCTCACGGTCGTTGCTCACGGTTTAACAATCGCGTCTATTTGAACATTTTACCGTCCCGCCACCTTACATAGGCTTCATTAGCAGTACGCAATCCCACGTATGAAAAGCGAAAACGGACCAACAGGCAAAATTTACGGTGATGTTATGATCTTTGACTCAGCCCAGCCTAGCTCCAGCTTGTGTAAATGAAAGGAAAAGGCTTGCAGATTACTCATATAAGGGCACTTGCGAATTAGGACAAAGTCAGAAAAATGGTCAATTGTAGAAATGTTTTATGATGGTCGGTTAGAGCAACCATGAACTAGTTAGTAACTATTGTTTTGTGGGCCAGGAGTTAAACTTGGTGACACGTGCTACTTAAAATTGTTCTCGTAAATTTGCATGAAAAAGGAAGCTTTTTCTTCATTTTTTCATAATTATACATATAGAATCTTTCAAATTATGAGAGGGTGTTCCTTGAGGTTTGCAACGACGTCTTGCTTATGCAATCAGTTGAATGGTTGGTCTAAAATTTTTAACATTTCACACGGTATACTCCTATTGGCTGCGAAACCATGGCAACTGTCAATCATTAATGTGGCAAAGTGTTAATTGAAAATGGTCAAAAGATGCGCGTGTATTATGAACATCTGTAACACTTGTGTACGTGTCGTCTTGGCAACCACAGCGCCGCCCATGTTGAATCTTGGCAAACTGGGCAAATTGCACTTGCGCTAGGGAGATCACCCCAATATATTCGCGAACGTGAGAAACTCCACGTACACATAGTGTCAGATAGCGGTGATTCGGATTTGTTTTGTAAATTGCGGTACACTGGATATAGTCCAATAATTACTTCGGCCTATCGTACAGATTTACGGCACCAAAATATTCCTAACGAAATTGTCATTTTAGCTGAATAGTTTATAATATAGGTTTATTTTTGAAAAAAGACAAAAAACGTGAAAAATACGATCCATACAATCATTTGTCTTACCTTATTCAGGTCTTATCAGCTGGCTCAATTCTCGATGATGCGGTCAAGGTTAATGCACACGCCAGGCTAAGGGGTCGTTTTTGTCAGGAACCCATTCTAACATCAGATTGACCACTGATTCGTTGATTTCGCAATATTCCAAGGTACCGCGAAACCGTTTTTCATTCCCTTGTTCAATCTAATCGCAGAGCCTTTAACACAGCGGTTGGCTGCTAGGGAGTCCATGACGTAGCGCATGTCTAAACGAATAGTCGGCCAATTAGCGATGTGGATAACCGAATAGGTGGCGCTGTGTCCCAGCAATAGAGATACTATGGGAGCGGTAAATGTGGTGACTATAAATAGATACCGAGTAAAAAATTTTGTCTTACCGAGGTTTTCTATAGTAAATTTCACTGTAAAATCTTATAAATTTGGCCAGAATCGTCCAAACTTGCCAGAATCTTCTCAAAAAACACATATTCTGGTTAAAAATTTTGACACGGAAAACTTAAGACATTTCAGTGATTTGAAAAAAATTTGGAAAATTTGCAGGGAATAGCTTCAAAGTTGAGGATAAGTCTGTGGACTCCTCATAAGTTACCTTTTCCAGCTGTAGCACTTTGACAGAAAAGGAAGGAAAAACGGCGTGTTCCCAGCATACGATTCTCCATTCCAATTACGTGTGTAGTAAGTGTCGTTCGGCAGTAATGACTAAAATCTCTGCTTTTGTCCGTATTAGGGGGCTTCTGGTCTTATCATTTGCAGGGTATGTTAGGAACCTGTACTTCGTACAACATGCAAAAATCTGATTTTTGATGATTTTCTTCGATTGCTGATTTAGCAAATACTGATAGTTGTCTTAGTAAGGAACATTATTTGACGAGGCATTTTTAAGGGTGTCCCTTCACAAACGTCACATAAAATATTCTTTTTTTAAATAAAAACCTCCAAAACGATCCGACACTACCGCATAAGAAGTGTAATTACAATTAAAGGAGGATGACCCGAATGAAGAATAAGTTTTATCTTGATAGAATGACCTTCACCTCAAAAACCTCGTCTGTAAAGTTTCGCACGAATTTTAACTTGTTTTGATGTGAGAGCTAAAGTCGTGATGTCATAATCCACATAGAGTCTAGTACTGTGTAAAATTAATATTGATCGAGCATATGAGGCATTTTTGCGCTCATAAACATCCAAACCAAACCTCCTTACCTCTTGAGTCCACGAGGTAAATGAAAAAAATAGTAGCTTCTTCTGATATCAGATTGTGACCACTGCCGTAAAATCTGGGGTTCTGAGGTCGAGGCTATTAGTGATCGAATGCATGCCTAATATAATGACAGACAAAATTATTTTTTTCTGATTGTACCCACTTTTTATTAGGCCAGGCTGTAGTTATATTGAATGACTTATGATGATCAGGTGAGCTACACAGAAGGGGGATACTTCGTAACGACCCATGAAAATCAAGAATGGGAGTTGTTAAAGGGAAACCACGTAAACAGAGATTCGTAAGTTACGTAATTACGAGGGCGAAGCCCGAGTGGAGTCAACTACGAATCTTGTGTTGCGTGTCCTGACTTAAACATTGCTACAATGTAAAATCATGTCGCAAACAAACCATCAGCCGTTGAATACCTGTAGATTTGTAACTTTACCACCAATTCACTCAGCTTTTACAAGGCCCTACTGCATATCGTTGAAAGGTTCATCAGGATTCAATTACTGTACATGATTTCAAGTTTTCTTTTTAAATCAAACTTACTTTTAAGTAGTGACGGTTTTGCGTCCTAAAAGTGCGCTTACTTTGCATATTTACTATCCAGTGAGAGGGTTGGAAAGATGTCAATTAATATCGATCGCTTTCGGTCCAACATGTGCGGTCTTAAGGTCATTTCCATCTTTTACCAATAAATGGACATGATGGATCAAAGTAAAACCCTATAGTTTGGAAGTCGCTTGCAAGGAGAATGGATTTTGGAAAAATTAGGCAACGAGATGTATCAGCCAACTGCAGAATCACAACTTGGGAATTATATTGACCGACAGACGAACGTCTGTATTACCTGAGAGTTTACACGGGACTATTAGATTTAATAAATTGTTCAATTCCACTGGGGATATACTAAGGGGATTACAGCATAGTTTCGGATGCACTTGCCAGGGAGAAATGGATTTATTGAAGATTGACAGAAATACATGAGAATCCGGATGGGAATATATTAAGGCAACGATATTTATACATCAAGCGCTATTAACTGCAGAATCGTACACTTTGGAAATATATTCATTGAGAAGACAAGACTGGACAAGATTTGATTTTGATGGTACTATTCCCCCGAAGTATGCTAAGGATTACAAACCATTGGTCAAAAGGTCAATATGTTGCAGGTCTAGAAGGTGCGTGTCTGTTGTCTCAATTTTCGGCCAAAATTCGGCCGGGGAGGGAACTCAACCTATACATGTAGGGGACGTGGCCGCAAAACTGGGTCTCATTGTCAGCTTGGTATCTGAATGACAACTCTTTTCCAATGCTAATGTGGTTAGTAACTATGTTCTTTCAAAATTTCTAAAATTTGTTGGAAAATGGGTCAAATGCCTGAATCTGAAACAAAAAATTTCTAAAATTGTGGAAACTCGGTTCCAGATTCCCTCACCGTGAGCCAAATTGCTAATACATGTAAGTTCGAAATTTGAGGAAAATGGCAAATTTGTGTATTAAATTTGGCCTAAATCTAATGTAGAGGACTAAAGCTTTTGCGGCCAAAAAATATAGATATGGGTTCTCCAGACTCTCGGAGCATGTCCCTACCCACGCATATTTGAGACCAGAGGGGGATTTCTCAGACTTCACGCTCGCATAGATATTTTAAAATCGGCGTTTTATCGCACTCGCCTTGTGATAATGTTTTGAGGGTATTATCGACATATTACAAAATGGGCCAAAAGGCAAATAACGAAAACAATAAATCCAGGAGCACATGGCCTTTTTTGACTAAAAAAAAAATGACGCGTCGGCAAAAGAAGCTGAGTAAACCCGTTTCTTGGGCCATCGTATTAAAAAGCCCAAGTCAACTCTGCACCGACTAAAAAATGGGTCAAAATTATGACCACAAAAGGGTCATTTCACACGTTTTTTTACACAAAAGTGGTCAACCGTTTAACACCCTTTTTAATCGTGCATAGTTGACTCAAAACGGGGTCAAAATGACACCGTTGTTGAAATATTTAGGGATGTATCTATACAAAAATGTTCAATATAGTGACTTTGTACGTGTTCTTCGTTCTGACTAGGTCAAAATGGTTATTTTACCTCAGGTCACCCCACCCCCCACCCACCTTACAGTTTTGTGTCCCCTCTGCATCCCCTAAAATAGTGAAAACCTATAGGATCGTGTATGCCCGTCCCCTCCCAATTTGTTTGGTTTGACATCACACTAAGGCTTTAAAATGGGCCTAATCATATCATGTCGATAATAAAAATGATTGCAAACAATGAATCAATATTAATCAATCGATTGACAACAATCCGAGGCAATGTAAAACTGCATTAAACTCTAAACGTACTTTAACACGAGGGCCTAAACAATAACCGAACATTACATGATACCTTTAGTAAAACAAACTTTAAACCACTTTTAAAATTTAAGCCACATTTTAAGAATTATAAGGTCGCTACTTTTATTTATCTGAAGTAATGAATTCAAACATAGGCTTAAAAATGTTAATCATTTATACAGTAGAAATTTTCAGACGATTGGAAATAAGCTAGAAATAAAAAAAAATAAATTACATATTTTAAGGCCCACAACAAAGCCAAAGGCGTTACATTTCTAAAAATACCTAGTAATTATTCCATTCCTATAAAGTTGAAGGAAATTTATGAAATACAAGAATACAAGATCAACCATAGATTATAGAATAAAATAAGTGAAATTTTAAAAATCAAACATTGGTAATCAACTGGAGTGCATATAGTTTCACAAAAATAAACACGTGGTAACAAAATAATAAAAGTACATCATTATTTTTGGCAAAGAAACTAAACTTTGAATAAAACGATAACGCAACGTAAAAACTTCAGAACACAAAAAAAAACTCCCTGTATCCCATGTCGTTTACTTTTACATGATTTCCTGCTTATTAATTTTGATAGCCTATTTTCAATTCGTTCACCCTTGAACAACACCATGGTCAATCTATTTACAAAATCGTGACTTCATTTTCTACAATCTTCTGTTAAACATGTTAATGTGTGGATAAATTCCTCGTAGTTTCGTAGATACAAATCCACACTTTACTGTAGATTCGTAGATACGAATCTACACTTAGACATGCATGGTAACAGAAGATTCGTAGAAATTAGACCTCGGTTTACTAAATAGAGTGAAGTCACTGCAATTGTTTAAGAGATTGTGATTGACTGCTTAACCATGATTGATTGATTGATACAGTAACCCGAATAGTGTGAAATATATCATTATCACGGGTTAAAGGGGGATGGCCCGATTTAAGTATATAAAGTTTTCATCTTGATAGAATGGCCTTCACCCCATAACCCTATCTGTAAAGTTTCGCGCCGATATTTCAACCCGTCTTGATGTGAGAGCTAAAAACGTGATTTTATACTACCCATAGAGAACTGTGTAAAATTAATATTGGTCGACCAAATTGGGGCACATTTTCGCTCATAACACCCAAACCAAACATCTTTTAGCCCTAAGATTTCACAGGGTAAATGAGAAAAATAGCAGCTTTCTTCTGATACCAAAATGTTGACCACTTCCGGTAAAATCTGGGGTCCCTGGGGACGAGGCTATTACCGATCGGGCCATGGACCCTTAATAAACATGTGCGTGTTCTAAGCAATAGGTACAAAGTAATCAATGATTGATGACACCATCAGTTATAGTGGGTGAGCCAGGCATGTTGGTCGGTATCACCTGTGGGGGGGGGGGCAAAGAGGCATTTATACCAGGGCTACCTCATACGTAAACAAGTATTTTTGTCTGTTTTTTGCTACCCTTGAACAAGTATTTTTGTCCGTTTTGCAACCCTAAACAAGTAAACAATCATACTATCATTTTAAATAATAATACTCCTGGTATGTAGAATTAAATCAACTTGCACACTGCAAAAATCGTGTCTTGGCGTCACTATGTAAGCCATGCCCTGGCCAGGCCCGTACGGGGGGGGGGGGGGGGGGGGGGGGGGGGGGGGAAAAAAAAAAAAAAAAAAAAAAAAAAAAAAAAAAAAAAAAAAAAAAAAAAAAAAAAAAAAAAAAAAAAAAAAAAAAAAAAAGGGGAAAAAGGCCCCCCCCCCCCGATAAATCCTGCGTACGGCCCTGGTCTTTGCAATAGACATGTCTTCAATAATAGAAATAAAGACCCTCAAAAAAGTAACGCAGCATGTCTAAATACCCCATAGGTTACAAACCATTGGTCTTTGCACGAAAACATAAAATTATATCAATAGTTCGTTTTCTTTCGTAAATTTTGATACCCTTCTTGCCCCATTGCGATCAATATTGCCAACACAATACCCATTATAAGAAAATCTCTCCCTTTTTAAAAGTTGCAATAAAAGGTATAGCCAATATTGATTGCCATTCAGTGAAGTGTGTGTCACTTAATGCATGGCCTGATGCATGGTTGTGTATTGTAACCTTGTAATAATATCTTCAGTTGCAACTTTGAAAATGTGACACATTTTCGTAAAATGGACATTGTGTTGGCGATATTGATGGAGCAAGAAAGGTGTCCAAATTTGCAGAACAAAACAGACTATTGATATCATTTTATGTTTTTGTGCATAGACCAATGGTTTGTAATTTATGTGGGTATTTAGACATGCTGCGTTACTTTTTTGGGGTCTTTAAAAGAAAATAGAACCAATAAACACATAATCTAAGACACAAAGACACGTCTTCTAGCCAGACATGTCTGCAGATTGATGACAAAAGACACATCTTACAAACTGAAGTGTCTTGCATAAAAACATGACTGATGTAAATTAGTGTCTTGCAAAGAGACGTGACATTGGAACATATCTTGCAATGAGACATGACTTTGCGTCTAAATAGATACATGTCTCAAAACTGATGACACAGGAAGTGTCTTTTTTGCCAAGACACCATTTGTACAGTGCAAGGCCCGCTTTAATGTGCAACGACGATTTAACAAATCAGGTGTCCCTAAAAAATTGAAAGTACTGATTTTTGCCTTGATGTAAAGCTTTCCATTAAAAAATCCCCATCTGAAATTTCGTATAGGAGCCAAATATTTTATCATGTTAAAAATTTCAAGGGTTATATTTAAATATTTTAAAAGATATTATTTTTGACTATTTAACACCTTTATTTTGGCCAATTGAGTAAATAAATACTCATTATCTTTTCCATATTTAAAGTAATTAAATGTCACTGGGTAAGTGATTTAGGTTTTTATTGTTTCCTCACAGCCCCCCCCTGTGATAGTTAAGAAAATTATTTTTACAAATTAATTACAAGACAATGATGCTCTATTTCAATGATTCTTTCTTAATACTTATGATACTTCAGTATAATAAATTGTAAAAAATCATTTCACATTTCACATCAAACGCCCTCAATTTTGCCTATGTTTCGAGGTCTATGTAACTCCGTTCGTTAAAATACGCAAACATCCAAAACGAAACGACGTACTAGATACGCTACATGCTATAACATGAAATTTGGCACACCTATTAAGAAAATAAGGGCTAGTGAACCATGAAGGCGATTTTTCAAAATTGTCCAAATTCAAATTACGCCGCCATTAAATATGCAAATTGGTCGATTACCGGTTGACATGGCAACGGTATTAAAAATTCGGCTCATTGTACACTTCGTATTTTACCCCCTGCATGTCACCCAATTTCGTCCCAGTACCATGTTTAGTTATTTTAGTTACATCCGTTCTAGTGTTTATAGCCATCAGAGGCCTTACGTATTTACCATGGCACCAGAGGCAAGATTTCATGGATTTTACAACTTTGGCGACATGGGCCTACAAATATGATGTATAACATATAATATACCACTATTTAGGAAAATTAAGAAAAATCATTTCAATCACTGCTTCGGACCCCATACCCCCCCTTAAGGGTATATTACTGAACATCAATGCCTTGTTTACTTTTTTATTTTTTTTACTTTTTTGACAAAATATTTTGTCAAGGGCACAAAAAACAGACAAAAATACTTGTTTACGTATGTTTTATTAGTGAAAATCCTTGTTTAGGGGTTCACCCTAAAACACCCCAACCCCACCCGGGAAACTATCTTAAATAAACATATATCATTTTAAATAATAAAACTCTCTGGGTATGTAGAATTAACATCACGTGCACACTGTAAAAAATCTGTGTCTTTGCGTCATTATGTAAGCCATGTCTTGGTCCAGCTCCCTTCCTCTTGGTGGTTGGGGTTTCCACACTTTTTGCCGAATCTTTTGTTAAAAAAAAAGTCCACAATTTGTGGATTCTTTTGTTAAACAGGTCCACGATTCAGATGAATTTTGGCCATGAAAGTCCACTTTTTTTTTTGGTGTTGAAATGTTCGAAAAGAGATGTCCAAGAAGGGCCATTTTAGGGGGGGTTAGGTCCCTTTACCAAAAAAAGTCCACTTTTTCGAAAATAGGTCCACTTTTTCGAAGTCCACCCCCCCCCCCCAAAAAAAAAAAAATCCTGCGTACGGCCCTGGCGTGGTAATAAAAGCATGATCTTCAACAATAAAATAAAAGAACATAAACCGATAAACACATAATCTAGACCAAAGAAGACAAAACGTCTTCCAACCAGACATGTCTCCAGAATGATGAAAAATACACGTCTTACAAAACGAGTGTATTGTATAAAAACATGTTGTAAATTAGTGTCTTGCAAAGAGACGGTGACATTGGAACATGTCTTTGCATTTAGACATGACTTGTGTCTAAATAATTACATGGTCTCAAAACTGATGACACATGAAATGTCTTTTGCAAGATACCATTTGTACATGCAATCCTCTTTAATAATATAAATACGTAGAAGACATGTATACCCAAACGGCTATACACACGAAATATCCCCGTTGTCGTTTACGTGCCGCTACCTACACTGTAAAAATGGTGTCTTGGCGTCATATGTAAGACATGTCTTGGTAATAGACATGCCTTCAACAATAGAAATAAAAGAAAATAAAACCAATAAAAACGTAATCTAAGACACGAAGACACGTCTTCCAGCCAGACATGTCTCCCAATTGATGACAAAAGACACGTCTTACAAAACCGAAGTGTCTTGCATAAAAACATGACTTGTAAATTAGTGTCTTGCAAAGAGACGTGATATTTGAACATGTCTTGCATTAAGACACGACTTTGTGTCTAAATAGATACATGTCTCAAAACTGATGACACATAAAGTGTCTTTTGCCAAGACACCATTTTTACAGTGTATGGATACAAATGTAAACACACATAACACAGTGCACTCACTCATCAGCTCATTGATTGGGTTATATTGATTTGCGCCTGTGCAACAAAATAAATAAAATATTTTTTTTTTACTTATGCCAAAAACCCAAAAGGGCTGGCCTTTTATTTTCAGACCACAACGGTACAGATATTTAGACAAAATACAATACCAACAAAATTACAAAGATACAAACTAAGACAGCGTGACAGTGTGTATGGCAGAAAAGATAACTACAAATGCATGCATACTTAAACTGTACAATAGGCTAATTTTTCAAAGGCAGATTCTGAAGGGGAAAATATTTATAAAAACCTACTCTAGACCACTTATCGAAGTGAATCTCCAACTTACCTTTCTTTCTGGCTAGGGTTTCTTCCAAGCGAATATTTATCCATCAATAAATTCTTAAAATACTCGAAAGACAAGGAAGAACCACTGCATTTTGTTATACAGCCTGTCTCAAAAAAATGGTACAATCAAAATTTTTTTTCAATATTATATCTCAACATAAGTATGTCGTTTTGTACATCATATTAAAGAGAAAGGACCAGGCTTTCCAGGATTTTTGTTTCATCTCATTTGCTTGTTTCAATCGAGAGATAACTCCAGTTTACTGCGGAACACAAAAATCGAGTTTGTGCCACTTTCTGGTTGAACAGTTAAACATAAGTTATTCACATATGAACTTCTTTAAAAAGGATTAACTTCATAAAGAAACTCTAAAAGATATGAAAACAGTTACGTAATGGTGGAAGTTATGATCAGTAATAAGTTCTGGCTTTAAGAAACGCAAATTCCATACCAACACCTTGATACTTTGCTTCCAAATTCTATTTTTTATTGACTTCAACAATTAGTAAATGCACAAAGATAGTGCAATATTTTAAAGCCATTTCTTTGGGTTTGGAGTGGTTATTTTACATCCCTTCTAGTATGATACCATTTTGTAATAAATTCAAAGCTCCATTTCATTGACGTGCAATAAATGTTTGTATTGTTTATTATTTATAAAAAGAAGATATTTATCATTGAACTGATTATGCTGACTATTAAAACTTGTGTCGGTAAAACTAGACTTCCTTTGTTTACATTAATATGTGTTTTGTTTCTTTTGTCATGTTGCACTCTCTTGTGAGCTTCAAGACAGCATGGCATAACTGCGAGAAACAACTCTGCCCATGCATAAAAGTGGCACAAAATCGATTTGGTTATCGCAGTTAATTGATTATATCTCTGGATTGACAAAAGCAAATAAGATGAAACAAACACCATTGGAAAACCTGGTCTTTGTTCTTTAATATTATGCCAAGTACGAATGATTTATTTTGAAATTTCATATTTAACCAATTTTTTTCTGATTGTACCACTTTTTTGAGACAGGCTGTAGATAAACCGACGCGCAATGTAAAGCAGCTGGTTTTCAACATACAATTCTCTGAATTATCAAAAATACAACAATTTTATCATTACGTGAAATATCATCAAAAAGGACATTCCACTTAATTTGAAACTCGTTCCAAAATTTCTTAACTTGGTTACATTCAACGAACATGTGTTTTAATGATTCAATATGGCTATTACATCTTGTACAGTTTGGACTGTCGATAATACCAATTCTATGTAACCACTTGTTTGTTGGTAAGATGAGATGATTTATTCTGAACTGTAACCACCTTAATCTTGAATCAATTAAAATAATAACATTACGTAACTACATGATTTAAAACCACGGATATTATATTGTATTTGATATCATTTTAACCAGATGATTTTAACAATATCTATTATGCAATTGTGTGAACTGACAGGTCATGTCTTTGAGCATTTTATAACAAGAAAAGTATAGGCCTGAGAGAGAGAGATTCGGAAGTTTCGGATTCCCTCCTTTTGTGCGTAATTTTTCTCGGGGGGTCAAGTTTGGTTTGGATATCTGTAGCTATACTGTTCAACGCTCCAGGTGAAGCCAAACGAACAGGATAGAGACGTGCCTCCTAAAGTCTGGAAATATAACCCATTATCTATACCAACGTTTGCCGAAAAGGGTACCCGTAATCCGTAATTTGAAAATACGGGATATTTCCCAGCAGCAAATTTTCGGTAAATGCCGAAAATCCCGTAAAATAATGGTCGATTACCCCGAGAATTTACTGAATCCGTAAAATAACTGTCAATTGCATTATATTAACCAAGAAGCTTAAACATGTAAAATGTACATGTACGGACATTTTTCGTATATTCGCTGTTGCCGTAAAATTTCTTTCGCCCAATACTGTTAAAATACCATACCGGCTGTAAAATTGTTAGTTTTTAGTGTTGAACTCATAACATCCCTTTATATTGAATGGTAGAGTCCTTTGTGCTATAGCATCAAATAATGAATGTACTTATTAGGACAGTATTTTCATGTGTTATTTTAGGAAAAAAACATCAATCCATTTATGGGTTGGTTACACAATGAAGGTCATTAAAAACATATAAAGAAATACTCTCAAGCATTAAAGAGTATGACCTCCCAGAGTCATGCATGGTAATGACCTTCAGTTAAACGGTAATCTGTCATCTATGGTCAAACAAGTTTGGTAGCAAAACACGGGTTTACAACATGGCGGTGTTAAATCTCGGTAATATTAATACGATCTACCAAGTAAAAACATCGCTCAGCCTACCCCAGCAGCCGCCATTTAACGATCAATAGAAGTAAGAACCTAAAATAAGAAACGAGAGTGCGCGTTAACATGTGATTACATCGACAATATCAGGATAATGGTGTTCCTTGTATCGTAGTTTGATGGTATATATGTATAATTATGACTTACCTTGTCGTCAGGATGCCGCCGGAGAGAGAGAGCGGATTCAAGAGATAAAATTACTGAAAAGGTAAGCTGGGAATTTCACAATGGTTATTAAAGCCTTTCATTTGAGATTAAATTTGAGAAAGAACAAACAGAAGAGCTTTCACACGCTCTTTTTTTCCCTCAGGGAAAAAAAGACACCGACATTGGAAATCAGGGACAAAGTACAAATCATAGGAATAGACCGGTTTTTTGTTGTAGAAGTTTGTAGTCCGGAAAATTAAAATAACTTCTTTTCACACGTTTTTATTAACTTTGCATTTGAAAGTGGATCTTACTAAAATAAACTTCGGTTAGAATATCTTTCAACATTGAGCTACATTCAAGAGCTTGTTTAATACACATACACATGGCCAAAAAGTATGAAACAACGAAAAACATTTATGTCAAAAAGTGATTTCAATGTATCAAAAGTTTTTTACTACACATTACGTAATTATTGTAAAGTTATGATTTTCATAACAGATGCTATTTACCCATAATCAAATAGTGCGAAAAAGTTTGTGTGATTACCATGTTCCCTAAAATGGCGAGTGCTAAAGGAGCTGGCTAATGATACCTGGCCGATTGCACTCCAGAATGAAATAAGGCACAAGGAAGTCAAACCTGGCCTCAAAATAGTCGCTAAATGAATTTGTCAGGGTCTATTGTAATGTTTTAGGGAAAAATGGTGTGTTGTATGACCGGAAATGAGATAAAGTCAATTCACTAGAAGATGAGAAAGAACGTCAATTACGTTGGACTCGGATTAAATGGATGAAAAGAGATCACGTGATAACTTGGAAAAACAATTCTATTCGCAATGTTGACTTGTGCTGTTTGCCATTCAATTCGCGAATAAGACATAAATTACGTAAACCAAAATGGCTTATCATTCAAATTGCATTTCGGAAGTCTTTCCGAATTTCCATGTTTTGGAGGCGAGGCGAGGACCCATCTGTCTTCTATTGACTTATCTCATTTCAGGTTCCCACCATCATTCCGTTTTATCCCGTAAACTTTTTAGGTAAAACTCGTACGAATCGTGAAGTTCAGAAGCAGTGTTAAATGGATATTTTGAAACATTCTTTAGTTTCGTGCTTGTATTTTCTCTAGAGTGTAATCAGAAATTTATCGTTCCCAGTTCCTTTAATCCACCATATTTAGGAAACAGGCAATCAAATAAACCTTTTTTCGCACTATTTTGATTGGGAAAGAGCATCTGATTTTGAAAATCATAATTTGCAATAATTCCGTAAGTGTAGTCAACTTTGATACACTTTGAAATCAAATTTGTTGAACATAAATGTTTGTATGCATGTGCAACACTTGGGCCAATGTGGTGTGTAAGTCATTGGGCACCTTTAAAGCCGATTCAGAGATTGCCGGGATGGGAGCCCTAAATTTTCTAACATGGTGGTTTTTTGCATTGTACATAATGCTTGTCCATATATAATACTGTGGGAAAAATAAGCTCAATCGATTGGCCTTTCATATAGAAAATCGCAATTATGGTGATAAAATCCGGATCCGGAATTTTCGTTACATCACAGTATCTTATGGTACGTTTATGCTATACATAAATGTTTACTGCATCCAAACGAAAGATTGATTCATCTAAAATTGAGCATTAGGGTGACTATTTTAGTTCTAGTTGGACTATTTTAATTAATACACAAACAGTTATATTTCGAAAATCTCTGAGTCAGCCTTTCATATAGAAGCTATGCAATGGATATAGGCTTGGAGCGCATACCCTATCCTCCCCCCTCCCCTCCCGGTAATGTGACCCAAAATGATTAATCGTCACTCATATGAATAATTCTAAAGTACTCATAAAATTATCGTAAATAAAAAGCTTATTTGAGAGAATTGTAACAACACAAAGATTGCGGGTAAATTGTGCAAAAAATAGTAACAATGTCATGTTACACTGTTGAAACTTGATTGTTGAATTAGTGTATTCATAATAATTTTAGTAACCCCGTCGCAAATAAATGAAGATAATATGATTTGAAACTAAGTATATAACAACAAGACAATCTATTAAACCAAAAAGGACACACCCACACACACGAAGTTAATTTAGTATCTTATTTTCAAATTTTTGGTAGATACATGTAGTCACACTCGTGTATAGTCCTTTCATGTTTTTGATGATAGTTGGGTTCATTTTATTTTACAAAATTTTTATTTGAAAGTATGTATACAAATTAGTATTGTGATTATATTTAGTTTCATAAGCCAGTGGGTCCCAGGGTTCGATTCCCAGTTAAGTAGGCCTGCATGTATGAAAATTTACTTGGAGATTCGTAATTGTATTAAAAAATGCATCAAAAGTAGTGTTTTCCCAGGGAACCTATAACACATAGAGATAATATCTATCGCTCCTCTACCAACCCTGGCTTGATCGCTCTCCCACTTGGAGCAAGACTCATTGCCGACACTTTCCAACTGCACACAACAACTTCATGATGCGCGCCAATAATCGGCTACCGATTCCAAGCGTTAGTGTCCATGGAGAACCTTGGCGATCGTTGCAATATTTTCGAATTAAGAAAAAACCGCCCATGATTTTTCTAGGTTGCGAGAAATAATCGTAGCGGGTTTTGCCACGTGCTCCCGACCACACATTACTGCAGAAGATTGTACAGGACAGTCTCAGACAGAGCCGGACCTTACATGTACCTTGACATGAAAAAACTAAAAAAATACTCACGATTTTCGAACAATGGCCAATCGTCACCAGTCTTGAGCAGTCTGAAAGTGGTTTTCTAGCAAATAATCGGCTATGTGACTGATGATCCTTTAAGAAATAAAACTAACATTTTCGAACTTTTGAAAAGTTTATTCTTTATGTGAACCAAGTTTGAAATGAATTGATCGAATAAATCTGATCTAATCATGATATTTCTGGAAGAGCATAGCAGAAATATACTGAGAGAATATCTCGTGTGTATAGTGTGTGTGTGGAACTTTATAGGGCATGTAGGAGCATAGGTTCCAAATATCTAATATGAAGCACCCTATGTCCAGGCAGAGACCAGCTGCTGACCGCCATAAATCCAGAGAGAGCCGCCTTGTGGAAACAGACTTGTTATCAACCAAGTAACATCCATTGGTATTGAACCTGGTGAGCATCTTCCACCTGGGGCTGAATGGCGATGTCTCAACAGATCGAGAACCAGAATAGGCCGATCTGCGGTTTCATTACAGAAGTGGGTCTACCTGGAAGCAGATCAGGACACTACCTGTGGTTGTGGAACAGATCCACAGACAATGGTACATCTCTTGGTCTGCTCACTGTTGGAACAACAATTCACGGACAACGACCTTGCAGAATTCAGTGAAGCAGCCAGACATTGTCCCAATCTCTGGCTGGATCATATTTGAGAACTCCCCGGGTGAGAACTACTGTGTTTGGATACGATAAGAAGAACGGTAGAAAAACGCGAGGATATACGAGATGCTGAAGGAACAAGAAAGGTGCTATCTTCGCGTTTTTTACTTCGGTGAAGTGGCTAGCGAAATGTAAACATGTCCGCTATTGAAGAAGTAAAAGAAAACGAAAATCAAGTGACATAGCGAAAAAGTCTTGCTTAACAAAATTTGCGCAGTCGCTATTTTTATTTCTGGGTTGCCCATCCTCTAGGTACATACATTACTTTTTATTGCCTCAAATCCTAGTCGTTACTCCCATGTCAAATCAAAGAGATGGCAAAGATTGAAACGATACCGCTAAAAACACAAACATCTTTTCTCATTTCAATCTCGTTAGTTAACCTGTTGTTGGTAGACTGACATTCAAGAAGGCACATGGAAAATTTTCTTCCCTTTTAACGTCTCACTTTTCGTATATAGAAACACATGATCATTGAACAAACCTCTCAAACCATTTTCACATATTTCAAACATCCTTAAGTAATATGATTAATGGAATTTTGTACAATTTTGGGGGAAAACTAGGGAATTTCTCAGTAAGAGCTATGTATTTTAATTGCTTGTGCGCTATTTATATTAGCGCAAGTTTCACTACCAAGACTTAATCCATCTTTTATAGCATATGCTTTTGGCTAGATTTTAAAAAGCAAGAGACTAGTGTGATTGCCTTGGAATTCTAATACTTTTACTTTTGTTGCCGGTTTCTCTTGGGACACAATTTGAAGATATTGATCTGAAAACAACATTCACCTTTGATAAGGTGAATGAATCGTAAGTAAAAAAATATATAGTCATGTTCATTTGCCAAATACAAGAAAGATTAGGTCATGCGATAACATTGTGCCGTATACACTTAAGTAAAGTACTTGCGTTGCCAAACTTTAATTATTCTATGTAAAATATCCCATCACATTCAAATTGTTATCACACATATGGACACTTTCGAAGTATACATGTAGTTATATGTATGAGTTTAACCCCATGGGCAGACATATAATATTAGATCTATTTTGTTTGGTTACTCAGAGAGCTACGTGTATAGTTACATGTATGAGTTTAACCCCATGGGCAGACATACGTCGATTTTGTTTGGTTACTCAGAGAGCTATATCACATGTTTTTAGGGAATGAACCAATCAGAGCCACTGTTAAGATTGTCCCAATAGTTGGTTAATTGAAGTTACACCTTTTCGGACTTTGTTTTTGTTGTTATAGAAGGCACCAACCGAAAAGATTTAAATATTTTAGTTTAATTTGTCTATACCAATATAAAAGAAATATGTTGGTGAAATCATTTAAATATGTACTTTATTTAGATATTAGTAGCAATAATAGCAGATGATGCTGAATAGGAAAACCCATAATATATAGGCCTGTAAAGATTCATTTTTTAAGCAGCCTAAACAGCCAAAACATACTGCTGTTGCACAATATCGAGCTTCAAAATCTGGGACATTTGCAGGGAAAGCATTTGTTTTGCTTAGGTAATCATTTTCTCATCCTTTCAGGTCATTTGAGCAAAAACAATGTAAAGGTAGCACCTTCACTGGGATTAGGGTAGGCCGTCAAAGTCGAAGGGTATGGGTGGTTGCCACTCAAGAATAATTTAGGGTACATTTTATAAAAATATTCTGCAGAGTATGGTCAACTCTGTTCATATAGAACTAGTCAATTGCCTTATTTAGAGATGAAAACCACATGAAAATTCGATATTCATATTTACCTTTTTAGCGCAGAATTAGATTTCGCCTATTTTCTGTAGAAAATAACAATTTTGCCGATTCACAAACTTTATGGTGTCATTGTATCGCCAGGCTAGGTAGGTTGGTATTTATTTTGCTATCAGTGCAAAAAGGGTACAGTGTAGCATACTATCCACTGGGATCAAAATCGTAAACATCGGGTGCTTTTTAACGAATTCCACCCCTCCCCATTGGTTATATTGTGTTACAAAAAGACTTAGTATGGAGTCTTTTGGCAGAATTTAACGTGAGAAAAAGTTCTAATAAAAAACATAAGGGGTGGTAAACCCCTTTCGGAGGACGGGAGTTAAAGGAATTAGCAGCGATTTGCCAATCCGAAACATCGAAAAAAATCATCAAAATTCATATTTTTATATTTTTATTACTGGCATGGATATGCGAACATAACCTGCAAGTGGTTGGCTTGAAATCCGTGTATTAAGACAAGGCAGTACTTTTTATCTGATATTGTAATTTCTATACGTGCGTATCAAAATTCCGACTTGTGATCATAAAAGCCTTTCCCGGTGAATATCACTGATTTTCAGCGTGGTATTGTGCAATGCAGTTTGATCTCAAACACAAACATTGATATTTGTTTATTCTGTACTGGTCTAAACCACAATCAGCTGGTTAGTGTAGATTTTTAGAAGCCGTCGTTGTATGTCTATTTGCGGGAGACGGTATGACAAATTTCCTCAAATACTTCATTTTTTCACAATTTGGTGGTTTGGGTCTACATTAAAGCAGTTATATGGAATTGTACACACTTATCCCTGATTTTTAAGTTAAAAATGTATTTCCACATTTTTTTCGATTCTCTCGCATTATCGCTGCTAATCCCTTCAATACACGGACTTCGAGCCAACCACTTGTATGCTACAGCACACTCATGCTAGTCTTTTAACAACGACAATTTTTCGATGGCACAGATCAGCAAATTGTTGCTTGTCCCTCAAATGTTTAAGATTTATTACCCTTCTCAATCTGGCAGTATTACAATAGTAATAAAATATTCATGAGATGTGCATTTATAAACCGGGAGTTAAAACAAGAATAATTACTGATATGGTCCAACATATCTTAATGAGTTTCATGTCAAGCTTCTTCTATAAGAAATGGTGGGAGTCACCAATTTTAATTGAAGAAGTTACCAATTACTTCTTAAAAACATGATGTATTAGTTGTTGTTTACAGTATCATCTTTAAGCTTTTTAGATGACCACGGTTGATTACATAGGTCGGACAAGCATCTTGCCTCTGGTGAAATGAGTGTCATTTAGAGTACTAGCAAATATGTCACCGGAGCTTCTTATTATTTCCATGGAGATGATGAAAATCGCTCGAACTTGAAGGTGCGGAAGGTGCTTAGGAAGGAAGTAAAAGGAACGGACATGCGGCAAAACCCCGAGTCTACCCGTGACGCCTATTATGTGATGGATTCATTATCTTCGCAAGGAAGACTTGAAAAGCTGCTACATGTACAGGACAATGGCAAAGCAAGGGATAAACTAGAAGATGACGTAATGAAAATGGAATTATATCATGCCATGTCGCCATTAATAAGGGAAGGATGCATGGAGTGTTTGGTATTTGGCATTCAGAAGTAATAATGTTAAAAA
This sequence comes from Ophioderma brevispina, assembly GCA_023653785.1. Lineage (NCBI taxonomy): Eukaryota > Metazoa > Echinodermata > Ophiuroidea > Amphilepidida > Ophiodermatidae > Ophioderma > Ophioderma brevispina. The sequence continues at coordinate 50,047 of JAMKCH010001072.1, read as the reverse complement.
TAAGGTCAGTCAAAAAAGCAAATGCAGAGGGTATTCAGTCCGTTACTATCCGTGGTGGTACTGATCCTTCGTGGTTAAATCTACGTCGCTTAATTCCGGCTTTTTTCGTTCGGGTTCGGAGTGAGATCCATCCGTCTTCCTTTAAAGTCATATACTGGCTTTCTTGCGCAGTGTGCAACTCAATCAGACTGTATGATGTAATATCTGGCAACCTCAAAACAGGGAGGGTCGCCGATTTCTTCAACCATTGGGAGTGTGGAGGGGAAGAAAAACGATCAATCGACCCGGTAACTGCGGTCAATGGGGCCTGGGGCGTCGACGAGCTACAATGTTCGCTATCATTGGTGATATATGTGTCTTGACACTTGTCAACCAAACATCGAGGTTTTCATCCTGTGCAAAGCATAATCTACAAAACTCTTCGAAGTCTTTGCTGCGCCATTCGAGCCTAGCCCTGTCATACACGTGGTGTTATCATCGTGACGTTTTATTCGCAGTGTGGATCTTTCCATCTTCCTCTTATGTTGTTCGCAATGACATTAAAACACCAGTTTGAAAAGTTTGATAAGCGCTTCAGTGACGCCATTTGCAGCAGCTACGAAGCAGGGCATATTCCCCAGAAACTTTTGAGGGGGTACTCGTCGTCAGCACACCGACCTTTGTGTGGCGGTGCAGAAGGCCAACCATGGGATCTTTACGTATCTCTAAACCTGATCACATATGGCACCATGGTTCCTCGCTGGCGTTGCTGATCAATTGCTGTCAGTGGATTGATAAAGACAACCTAGAAGATTATTTATGTATATCTCTGGATATCATCCATTTCGTCAACGTATTGTGTATCTTTGATGCCGCCTTAATGAGCAGACGGTGAGTAAACTTCGCTGTTAAAAAGGGCCGGTTTCTTTGTTTTTGCTTTAAAGCAACCTCTTAATAATATGAAATATAACACTAAAACGTTGTGTCTGACGAAAGAACACAATTTAAGGCACGTGAGCTAAAATGTCATACGCCTCGATACTCGCAGCCTTAGCCTGAAAATCGCGTCTCCATACTCGTCTTTGAAGCCAGTTTAAAATATTAGTTTAAACTCTGCCGTTGGGGCCCTCTAAAGACTCTTAGCGAAAATGGGTATCAGGACCAGTGGTATTAGGACAAGGCATTAGACAATGTGGTGATAGCCAGTCCGAGGTATGCACAGATGATACGGTATTAGTACTACATGGTATATTACACTAAATGGGTTATTAACATATAAATGGTTATATAAACTAAATGTATTGGACAATTATTTTGGGTTAGACAAAATGGCCATCGATCAATTGGGGTTTTAGACCAAAGCAGGCACACACTCCTTGCAACGCGTCTTCCCTTTGATTGCCACAATGTGGTCTAAGGTTCGACCCCTGGGAGGGGTATGCAAGTTCATGTTGTGTTGTTCCAGTCCATCTTGGCCGCTCATAGGTTTTCTGCGGGTACTCCGGTCCGGTTTCCTCATGCTTCTAAACTGGTCTTTCTTCCTACGTGTATATGAGAATAAAGTGAATGAAAGAAAGTAACTTTAGTGGCAATAAAATGACATGATTATAGTATTGATGTGTCGTTAAATAATAATACCTCCTCCCCGTTGCACCACGTTTGAAGCAGTTGTTTGCAGGGTGCTGAGTAAAAAAAACAGGCCAATGGTGAATTAAAAAAAACTTCACCAGCCATCTTTAAACAAACGTATACTTTTAAAAATAAAAAAAAACTGTAGCCACCAAAAACAAGAATAATGACTACTTGTCCAGTTGATCACTTCAGGTCACGACGGTTGATACGATCTACAACTGCATTCTTGAAAGAAAGTAATGAGGAACTTCTTCAAGTCAACATGTTCCTGCCAGACTCAATGGGGGTCCCGTAGGATTCACCATCTATGACCGGTGACTTTAACCAAACCATTCAGCTCGGTAAGGATGTTTGTTCTCCGGTATACAATATATGCTGTGGCTGAAGATAAGAGGGAAAATGGGGACTCCCTGAGGAATTATATAATTAGTCAAAAAGTGTCTTATATGACAATAGAATTAGTAATGCAAATCAGTTGTTTTATAATTCATAAATGTACTTCAATGCGGGAAACTGTTGTTTGAAACACTGGAATGCAAACTTCCAGAGTTTAACGTAGTTTTTCATGATTACAAATATTTTTTGATTACCTCGAAATTTACATTTAAAATGACAAATAATGACTGACGCAAGATAATTTGTAATATGACAAAATTGACTAAATTACTGATGACTTTAGATTCACCAAATGACTTAGAATATTAGTGTCAAGCACAAAAATGATGAATGTTAAGTACAAATTGGCCATTTGCTAATTAGTCATTGACGAAATTTATTTGTAATTAAAAAGTCCCAATTTGTAGGAAATACTTGCAATATGAAAATTTAATCCAAAAAATCTTTTGAAAAGCATTCTTTTAAATCAAACCACTTTAGCACTATTTTGTGGAGTATAAAAAATAGTGGGCATTGAATAGGACCACACCAAGAGGGTGTAAAATCAACACCTTTGGTTGTTATTTTAACACCCATTGTGTTAGTTTAATTCTATTTTGGTGTTAAAAATACTCACGCTTTTTGGTGTTATGTTTTAAAACAAAGGGTTAAAATATAACACCAAAGGTGTTTGAATTGGACACCTCTTGTTGGTGTGGGCTCCTAGACACCGGCGGTGTTATTAACCACCTAGTTTTGCAAGGTACGGACAGTATATAATGACTGGAAATTACAATTTTTAGCTTGTTTTCGGTCTTTCATTTTGTCGAGTTGTTAGTATAGCTATATATTCTACAAAAAGCAAAAAATCTGATTTTTGTTATTTTTTCGATTTTCTGCTTAGCAAATTACGATATGCCTCTTTAAGGTAGGATTATCGGCTATGATTGTCACCCAGAAAATCGCTATAACATCAGATTCACTCAACCGTCCCAATTCATTGAAAATTTTTAATGAAATTTTAATTATCTCAAAAAAATGCATTTTTTGTTGGGAAAAAATAAAAAAATTGTCACCATATAACCACACTTTAGCCAATTTAACAATTGGCAGGACGCCATAGCCGTAGTCCTAACTTAAAGAAAAAGGTTTATTTCAAACATCTGAGACCAGGTTTTTGGTGATAAGTTCGGTAGTAAGGTACGTTAATGGACGTAGACTTTCTTTCTCAACAGATCGGCGGTTTGGGTATCACCTATGATGCGTGATGCCGAGAGTTCAGTGAATCTGGGAAAACGTGTCGTTGACAATTTGGAGGGCGCTAATATGGCTTTGAGAGCGGATCATCCAGGAAAAAGTTGTGAGAACACTAAGGATTTTGTGTCCATCCCAGGGTATCCTTTTTTGTAAATGCGCATATTTTATGCAACACAGACACAATAGTATTACAAGAGATACACTGGTGCAAATCGTATGTGCATTGGCAGAGTGGGTAGCAAGTGGGGCAAGGGGGGTGCCAGAGTGCCCCCTCTGAAACTTTTTTGAGGGGAAATCGGGAGTAAAAGGTGATGGATAGTCATGTTAAATCAGCCCTTTTCGGACTCTTTTGCCTGCGAACCCAGAAAATTTTTGCTTGTGATCGGGACATTTTGTGCAACTACCGCGAAAATTCCCCTCAGAACACCGGGGGCTACGCGCTGCTTGCGGACAAACGTTGGAACTGAAAAATACGCCGAAAAGCTTCCCTTTATAATGTTTCGTGAAGACGATTCGGACATGATAAATATGCTCCCCAACCTATAAGGTACCGTGCAAAGTAGTACAGAAAACAAAGACCGTTATTATTGTTATCGTGCAAAAACGAGTTTGCAACGTTCGGTAGCGTGTTATAAAATACGAAATAAGGCATGAAGGCATATGAAATTAACGCTTTGAAAATTTATAAAGCATAAACGTTAGTTTTACTGTGATATGACTGCATGCTTTCAAGTGTGAAAAATGCTGGCAGTAGTGTCAGCATCCTTGGTTGGGAATTGAAGCTTACTACAAAGAAAAGTTTCTTTATCCCTTTTTAACGCAAAATATAACAAGAACCCAATTCCCTTTTCATTGGTAAAAGTGATTTTCAGTAAGGGTCTATTCATTATGTCTGAATATTTTCTTTTTGCCATTGTAGCCATTTAATGCCTGCAAATAGACACAATGGTATAACAGATAATACACTGGTGCAAATCTGTATGTGGCCTTGCGCAAAATCAGTGGAACTGAAAATATCGCGAAAAGCTTCCCCTTATAGTGCTTTCGTTTGAAGACGATTTCGGGAAATGCTTAAATATTTCTCCCAACCAATAAGGTAATAGTTGCATTTAGTGTAGAAAACAAGTGGTTGACACTAATTGCCACAAAGTCGTAACTGACAGTTTTGCGAAATTAAGTTTTCTTTGATTTTGAAAGTTACAAGTAGCAACTCATTTAAAAATTACCCCAAAAAAAACACAAAACTAAAACAAATGCATAAAATTTTTAAAAAAAGAAAAAGGTTAAAGAAGGAAAAAACAAATACATTTGGAAACACAAAAAAGCTGTCCTGCAAAAAATGGCAAAAATGACTACGCTTTGTTGCATTACCATTTACTCTGAAAATATTAATAAATCCTGATGTTTTCTCTAATTACACATCATGTTTACGGAAATTTTGATTTATTTATAAGTATAGATTTATTCATGGCAATCCTACATTTGTTTCGGCCCGGGGGGAAGGACGCCTGAGTTTGATTAGAGTTGGGATTTGAGGTTGCCGAGCTCCTGTTTGGAGCTGTGGACAAAAATCCGCCCTAAATCGGCTTAATATGGCCGGATTGATTCTCCAAAAACCGCTTGACGGATTCCTTCAATTTTTACCATACTGCAAAAAAGAATAATTTTAAGCCAATTTGTTCTGCGGACCTTTAGTTCGTTAAAAGAAATTTGGAGAAACTGCATTTGAAAATTCAATATTTGCGCCATTTTCAAAAAATCCCCTAGACAACTGAACGTTCGGGTGGGGGGGGGGGGGGGTAGGACATGCACAATCCTAACAGCAACAAAACGACATCAACTTCCGGCGTCGTAACCCCAGTGCAAAAGTCTGATTCAAAGAGGAGCGCTTCTACGCATATCGAACGTCATACACCGGACCTGGCTACATAAAAGTAGGCCTGGTCAGAAATTCAAATCAAGAGCCGTTATTGGAAATTGCACTGTTTTTGCAGCGAGGTTAATCCACTAACTCGGACGGATTTTGACGCGTAATAAAGTTGTTCTTAAATTATCAGGATATACAAGACTCTTTTGAAACGGAAGGTTTTCAAGAGCTGATTTTGTAATGTCCCTGAGACAGAGGACTGCATAGTAAATGCACGTAATAGTTCACCAAATTACCGTTTGGAAAATCCCCATGCCCAAATTGAGCAGATCGGTCCTACCCCCTCCCAGACGTTATTTATTCAAATTTAGTTCATTCTCATGTATGTAGGGTCCTACAGCCTATCGACTCACGAGGTCCGAAGCAGTCGCGACGAAGTATACAAACCAAATACTAGGGGATCCGTCAGGCTTAAAAGGCTCAAAATAAGGTTGAACCTACTCAAGATACATTAAAAGATCTGAGAGGTGCTTTAGATCAATTCGAGGTTTGCTGAGTTCAAATCATGCTGATGCAAAATTGTAAGTTGGTTGGACAGTGGTGAACTTCTGTTTCACGGGGACACCACTACCGATTTTATGGCTAAAACATAGCTTTTTTTAATAACGATACACGTTATGCACATTTCACGCAAAGTTCAATGTCACATTAAATGTAGGATATTTAAATTTGTTTGATTTTTTTTATTAAAATTATGGAAAACTTCTACCGCTAAATGATTATAGGGGTACTACCTGATTAAGGCTAGTGAGTAAAGCCCACCGTGGGTGAATATTATTTGCACCTTAAACCTTTACACATGGATGGTGCAACTTTTGTACCAATGGCAAGCAATCCAGTACGAGTAAGAGAAGCACTAATAATTCTTTTCAGAAAACATACTTTCTAATTGACAAGTCAAATAAGTCACGTGACTCCAGTCTGTCTTTCAAGTGAGGGCAGCATTTTAGTTACACCCTCTTTTACCGTGATAACAACTATTCTTATTTTCTATTAAAAATTTCAAGGTCATGATCTTCATTCTAAAAGGTCTGGGGCCTGCCTATCTGAAGTGGCGGTTATGTGTCTCGGCCATCATGTGGGAACAGTTAGGGGCCTTTCAGGTAAAATTGTACCAAAATAAGGGGTCTTTAAAGAAGGAGGCCCTTGAGGTAAACAACCGAATTTCAATGGGAAGTTGCGTCTCTTTTCCAGGAGTCAATTGCCATGAATTACAAAATGTTCAAAATGTGCGAGTAGCGTGTGCAAATTTTTGAATTTGGATGTTAAAGTTGTTTTAAAAAAAAAGTGGATACTTTTATGTAACAAGTGAATATTTTAAAAAGGGGGTTTATTGGGTACAGGTAACCAGCAAGCAGCACAAAAGGCCCAGATGCTTCTTTCTACTATACCCATTCCACAATTGCTTAGGGTAGCTCATTGCATTCCTTGACTTAGACCCCCCCCATATGGGCAATATAGGCGACTGCGGTAGTATTATCGATTGACAATTTGCTTATATCATGCGTATAGCGACAAAAAATCCTTTCCACAAGCAGGGCAAAAACGCAGCTAATAGTTCAAGATAATTTATCTGATTTCTGGCAGCTATAACAAGCTTTATCATCATTCCAAAACCCAAACGGCCGCCGATATGTTTTGTACCATACTGCCCCCAACCTTGACCGGAAGCATCGGTTGTGAGGTATATATCTGGTGTTTCTACTAACCCGAGTAGGCCTGTTGTCTACCCTTCTCAATCCACCACTGTAGCTCCCTCCCCCCTTCCCCCCCTCCTATTGAAATTTTCATACATATCTATCAATAATGTCCACAGTTTGCCTTTAAAGCTCGTAATTTTATCTTGCTCCAGGGAGCGGTAATAAAGCGGCCCATATTTGTGTACCAGGTAGAGCGGCAAACTATTTTACAATTCCCATGGCAACATTTTTTGATGGTGGTTTATTTTTCAGAGAGTAACATGTTACAAACCCTTTTAATATCCAGTTTTCCTGGCTATGGTAATGACACGGTCTTTCCTTGGAATTTTATTTTGAAACCCCAAGTATTCAATCTCTTGTGTGGGTATAAAGACCGTTTTTCGGGATGGATGATAAACCCAAAACTTTCAAGAAATTTGCAGTGTCCCAAGGGCACGCTTTTTCTCGCTTTTCCTTTATTTTTTCCCTCAATAATGTGTCATCCGATGTAGATGTCATCCATGACCCATTGCCTCTGTGTTTTGGCAAAGGGGGGTTTTAAATCTTGGTAAATAATCGTGGTCCAGAACTCAGACCATTTGGTAATGCCTTACTCATAAGTTTATTGCTCCCAGTAAATTTGAGAATTTTTCTATCACACTCTGCAATCGGTACTGAGTAGTATGCATCCCGGAGGTCCCGAAGTGAGGCCATGAAGCAGTCTTGAGTAATAGGGTTTCGAGTGTTTCAAAAGGGTATCCCATTTTAAAGTGTCTATTACAATATGTTCATTTAATTCCGAAAGAGTTAATATCATGCGATGTTCACCATCTTTAATTTCCCTATATATTGGAAAGAAATTGGCCGGTTTCATTTTTCGTGGCAAGTGCAATGACCTCTTTGTCTAGCAGTTGGTAATCTCTTCATTTACTGCCAATTGTTCATCCATATTTAATTTATAAGGGAAAGGGTATCTATTGGGTTGGTTGTAGGCCTTGTTTTAAATCTACCTATAAACCCTGTAATGGCTCTAGTATTGAAGAGTCTGAATGTTAATTTTTTTTCCCAATTACTGCTAAACAATTACCTCACTCGATCGCCCCTCCCCCTGTAATGACACACCTATCTTTCATAGGCAATTCATCGTAATTTTACACTGTTTGATAATAACTTTTCCAGACTCACCTACCTCTTCTGCTGTTAATTTCTTTGGTTGTTGTGATTTGTTGGTTTTTCCCCTTGATTTTGGTTTGGTTTGGTCATTGGGGTTGCAATCTTGTTGGGTTAGGAACTTTCTGGGCTGTTTGTCCCGAAAAATATCTCTTGTTCCAGCTGCTTCCCGCTGCTGCAGCTGGAACTCTGTGAGAAGCACTGTTGCCACCTCTCTTCTTCTGGTATGGGCGGAATCTGCAACCCCCCCTGTTGCAGCCCTTCTAACTCAATGTGGCCTTGGCCCTTTGCATCTCTTACATTGCTTACCAAGATCATTTCCAAACAGCAGCGAGTAATACTCCCTACTACGTGGGTTATTTCCTGACCTGTCATATGTAGGCGGCTTACATATGTGGGGGAAACTGTGGTTCATATCTGGCTTCAACATTTCTCTGCGCAAGCATTTACCTCAAGGTAGCATTTTGCTACAAGCATGCACCCATCAATGGCATCTTGTCCAGTTTGTTATTTTTCTCAGCCTTGGATAAGGCAATCCCGCCTTTAACCAGGGTTTTTCAACCCTCTGGAGTTTCAAGTCACTGGTTCGCGACTTAGGAGTAGAATATTATTCCAAAGTATCTGTGGATTAACCATCGGTATCTGTAGGGGATCACAGTTGCTTGGGCACTTGGTGTCTTCCATTTGCTTCCTTATCTTAGCTTCCAAGTTTGTATGCCGTTGCATATCGTAATCCTTAGCATGTCCTTCTTGGATTGGTACCCCTTCATCAGTTTCCACTGGCACTGCGAATTGTGCAGCAAATCCCAGATCTACTTTGTCTTCTACTTCATACTGGGACATGTTGGACTTGTGAAGGGTTGCTATCAACTTTTGTACCATCTTGCTTAGGAATGGTTTCATTCTCAGAGTCACTGATTGGGTGGTCAATCATTTCACCTGATGGATTTTTCATCTTGTGATATGTATCTGCCATGTCTATGCCTCCACTTTTAGTGGCCATATTATCATCAACATCCTCATCTGTTGACTGCACAAGTGAGCTCTCATATTTAAGATGTTATGTTGAAACAGTTTATTCTGTTCCATTTTGAGTTTTCATGACGTCCTCTAGTGTTTTTAGACGACGTTCTGTCTCAATCGCACGGTCTTTTTAGCCCGTTGTTTTTCCTAGCGGGTCTAGATTGTTGCCGATGAGGCAAGCGCGGTGCGGCGTTCGATTACTGGTAGAGGTTGCCGAATTCGGCAATCTTCGCGCCATTGTCGATTTTCACGGTCTCACGTGGAGATCCATTTTTTGATTACTGGCCGGCTTTGTGGCAGATTTTGTCACCTGTTTCGGTGTCTGTTCTTACTTTCTCTGGTTTGCGTGGGCCTTGTATTATCGGGCTCCGCGCTATCGTGATCTGCCATAATGGCGAAATTGGCGTGAATTTTGGCAAAAATTTGCTGATACAGTTTGTACTGTAAGACATAATACAACGCCACTTATGCTACACATGCGCAGCGGGTATCTCACGTAATCCTCGCGGAGATTTCGAAATACAATATATAAAAGCACCCCATTTATGATAAAATTATCAAAAATTGCTATAACAAATTTTCGAAGGCTTTTGCAACACTGCTCTTGCAAGTGTTTTCAGTAAGGTCCTTCATTATTTCAATTTTTTTTCATGCATTATGTCCTCAAGTGTTAAATGGCTTGATGTAGTAAGTATGACAGTGAATATCACTGGGGGGAAAAATGCACACCCCTAGTTAAAAATACATCGGAAAATTACTTAAAACACCAACTAGCTACTGTTGGTTTTTTATTTAAGTTTTTAAATCATGGATAAAAAAACAAAAGTATATTACATTCTAATAGGTGATAAGCAAAACTATTTTTAATTTACATTTCAACTAAAAGTCAGGTCAGGTTTTTCCTTTGAGGGCCTGCTACTGGTATCCTCAGTGGTAACCACTACTACCTGTCCAGGGCCGATTGTCTGGCGGCTAAACCGTACCACCCATCGTATTTCTGATTGAGGAGGGTATGTGGTTAACCCTGGAAATGAAAAAGAAAGATCTCCTACCTACAAGGGCGTCAGCTCTGGAGAGCTAATGGGCGGCCATCCAGCACATGTTGCCTTGTGTGGTGGGCGTGGTTTGCCCAAAGGCTAGGGCCCACCGCCGAAACTGTGGATTGACTTCAGGAAGGGCATGCGGTCAATAATCTTTGCTCCAATAAATCCTCACACAGCATTGCTGAGTGAGGTGTTCCGACCACCCCCGGTTAACGCAAAAAGCGGATTTTAAAACTTTGGTATAACTTACTAACCTATCGGGACGGATAATAGAGGGTCTGGTTTCAGGAGGTAAGGGTTTAGTGGCCCCCTTTTACATAACCAACATTTGATACAACTCTTTAATCAAATTACGGTTCAAGCGCTTTACATCCGAACAGGGACAACTTAGTGTATAAATATCGAATACCCCTCCTTGAACCCCATTTTGACATCAACTGACACCCATACCCCGCCCCCCCCATCGCTTCAATATCCAACCAATGACCCCTTTTCTCTCACAAATCAACATTAAAACTCTTCATGACCACTTTTTATCTATAAAAAAAAATCTCACACCCTGAAAGCCTATTATTGTACCACCTGGTAGGCACATCATAAGACCAATTTTATATTCAAGTGCTGCCCCCCTCCATTGGGTTGCCACCCAAAATACTGTATTTAACCCTCTGCCCACCTTACAACTTACTTGGCCCTTGTAATATTTTACTACATCAGTACATTATACATACAATACCCGAATATGCTAATTTCTTATGGTCACTATACGGTCAGTATATTTTATTTGTCTTCCTAATGTACATATAGTATTTTTGCCCCCCCCCCCCCAACGGAAATAACCCCCATTTTGGGTGTGCGTTCAGGAATCAGGCTTTTTTTCCTAACATATTTTTATTCCTCATAAAACTTTGATCTAGAAAAACCACGCAATAAACTTTCCTGTCCACACTGAAGCTATTTATGTACCATCTGGTATAGGCACATATAATTCGCATATTGAAGTACACCCCCCCATGGTTGCCACCCCAATACTGCCTTTTGCCACCTCAAGACCAGACCTCCAACCAACCTTTTACTATCCTGAAACTACTCTGTTCTGGATTGAACAAATTTTGTACTTCTTATTGTATATTTTGTATTATTTTAAAGCAATTTTCATTTCACTGTATTCTAAAAATAAGGGGGTCATTTAGTGACCCCCTACCACTTATTTTACCTTGTAATCTTACTACAAACTCAAGTACCTTAATACTTAAATACCTGAATAGCTTAATTCTTAGGTCCATTACATTGTCAGATATCTTATCTTCATATGTACCATAATATATGATTTTTCTTAATTTTTTGACCCCCCTTAACTTAACCCCTAATATTGAGGAATGCGTTCAGAATTCGGCCTTTTTACCTACCATATTCTTATATCCCTCATAAAATTCTGATCTGAGAAAAAACACATGAAAGATAACTTTCCTTCCTGTGATCCAGCCTCATATTTTAGCCCGGACTAAAAGGGGAACTATCAGATTTATGGTTGACATTTTGGTCTTGAATACGGTAACAGCAAATATGACTTTCAGACATGCATTAGAATAATTGCCTCAAATTCGTCCAATTAACCATTTTCCTCATTGACACTGTTATGAGTTTCTTGATTTATCCTGAATCCTCGCTCAGCGAATTCACGTTTTGGGTACGATGTGGCCTGACTCCGGGGGGACATTTCATAATGCAGCAGCTGTACAAGTTACACTCGGATATTGTAGAAAACATTCATAAGGCAGGCTATGTAACGCCTACTGCCATACAGATGCAGGCGATACCTGTCATGATTCATGTAAGTAAACTTCAGTGTTCTCATTTCAATGGTGGATTTTTATTTGTTTCAACAAAAACAAGCAGTAATCTAGTAGGCTAAGTCTGTATGTCTCTCTATCTGCCCTTATTCTTGGAGATCACAGGTCAATAATGCCTTCAAATTTGGTAGGTGGGTGTAACTGGGGGGTTGAGCCAGAACAAGTTTGCATTTTTGGGGGGTCTACTAATTGCAAAAGCCAGGTGATTACAAGAGAAGATTTCAGTAGCTTCCCACAATGCATTGCTTCCAATGGAGGTTTTTGTACAGGTATTGATGTGAATCGTTAGTGATGAAATATGGCTAAATTGAGAGTACTGATCACAAACATGCATTTTAAGCGTGTTTCATCTCTAACGATTCACATAACTACCTGTGCAAAAACCTCAAATGGAAGCAATGCATTGTGGGAAGCTACTGATATCTTCTCTCAGTGATTACTATTTAAAACTGGTTTTCAAACAAATATTTGAAAAAGCCTTGCTCAAGTCAAGTTGAAAATGCATGTCATCAAAGCAGGATAATCGAGAAACCCTGGTAATCCCCTAGTATGACATTACCCTTAAAAATTTTCAGACTGAAGGAGATACATTTTCCATATATCCTCCAACCTGAGTTTGTTTGCAATATTTAATTTATAGTGGAAAAATGCAGTTGAGAGTAGAGTCTAGTATTCACATAATACAGCAAGTTTGCATCATGACTTCATTAAATTATCCATTAAGATTTCATTCCAAGCAAATATATTAGCGATACTTCATACCATTCAAAAACTTGGTTTCTGGATAGTTTTTATATACAATACTTGTTAAACAGACAAATGACAACACTTATCTTTGAGACACTGTGACACAAACATTGTAACACCAATACTCAATAAAAATCAACTGAAATAGTAAGAATAAGCCTTTCTCATATTGATTGGAGCATAAAAAGTTGCTATAGGCTTGTAATTGCATTAACCCTAACACGTCCCGGTGTCATTGGCGACAATAGAAAGCAATACAAAAGTGTCTCCTGAAGTCCCATTGGTAATACCCAGCAGTTAGTGCCTTGCACTGCCAGTGAGCCGTTTTCCCTCCAGCGAAAAAACGGCGGAAATAGCTTTGAAGTCTCACCTGCAATAGGCAGCAATGGGTCTCCTGGGAAGACGTCCCACTGGCAATAAAAAGCAATTGGTTTTTGCCTGTCTCCTGCGGGGAAAATGGCTGAAGTGCAATAGGAAGCAATGACCGGAATGTACGCCCTGCTTCCAGGTTCCCAATTTGACCTGGACACGTTTGCCAAATTCGGAAGGTTCAACATACAGTCAATATTCCCGGAAAACCCCAAAATACTTCGGGAAGGTAGTGCATGGTGCGATACAAAATGGCGACTGAAATCTACCTGTTATGGTGCGGGGACATCTCACAGGCAACAAAAAATAGTTTGTGACGTCCAAGGAGCAGTACAAGGCAACTGAGGTAACTCAATTGCTTGCAATTGCCGTTCAGACATATTAGGGTAAAATCATGAAAGAAGTTTCTAACACATTCCTATTTTATAATTTATTCAGAGGAGAGAGCTATTGGCATGTGCGCCTACTGGTTCAGGCAAGACAGCAGCATTTATTATACCAGTATTACATTATCTTAAGGTGAGTTCATTAGTCATACAACTCATTTTCAGAAGTTGAGCAATAATTCTTTAATCGAGGTGGCCATGGAATGAAAAAATATCATTACCTTGACTGATAAAGGAACCCAGGCCTATCACTTAATAGAGGGATGCTCTAACCTTCTAAGCTATTGAGGCCTGGTGGTATAGATCATCAGATATTGTTCTATAGACCTATGGTTTAAATGCTGGTATTTCCCTCTGTTCTTGCAACAAGCATTATGGAGATATGAATATGGGTTAATTATAAGTTTTGACCAAATTTAAGCAGAGGCATCACACAACTTGAATAAGCAGGGGTTTGCAAGAAAAATTTTTTAAAACATGCATGGCAACATTCTTGCCATATGGGCTTTACAAAGGCCATTGTCTTGTATGTCTTAGTGCCCTCTATTGACAAATCGCCATAGAGATCCATGTAAAATTATATTTTAAAGACAAAAAATATCAATTTACTGGCAATTGAATTAAAAAAAAATTGCACAAGATCTAGTTAAAGAGACGAGATTTCCAGAGAGAAGCGCCGTCATTTTTTTTTTTCGAAACCAGGTTTTTTGCATATTCGGAATGCTTACCAATGTATTACATCACACCTGAAGTGAATAAGCCGAATAAGCCGTCTTTATGTAATGAAATGATGATTTAGTAATTTCGGTCGTGCATGAATTCAAAGCATGGTTTCCTATAGGGAAGATTAGGATACCAGGCCAGTTGAAAACAAGGTTTGCGGTTTTCTTTCGTGCTTGTTTGTCCAATAAACCTTCGAAACGTTCTCAGTAGGTGGTCTACAACCGATCAAGTGCAATTTGAGAGAATTTGTATCCTCAAAAAATCTCCTGCCACTTTAAGAGAGTAAACGATCCAAATCACTTGCCAAAACTGTCACTCTTGATATATAATTGGTTTAATTCTTGTTTTGTCATAACAAATGATTTTCAAACAGCATTGAGAATAATATTATGTGCTCTTGGTATGTCACATTCTGTGGAAAAAAGTAACACTCTCACAGATTGTTGGTATGTCAGTGTTCTCATTCATGTGTTTTTAGGAGCCTCGGAGACAGGGTTTTCGTGCTGTTGTGGTATCGCCCAGCAGAGAGCTGGCTCAGCAAACGTACAGGGAGTTTGTAAGACTAGCGGAGGGAAGGGGATTCCGCATACACATGATTGACAACACAGCCAAAGCTGCTAAGAAATTTGGGCCACAGTCAGCTGGGAAGTTTGGTGAGAACATATCTTTTGCCCATATGTTAGTTGATGACTTGATGTTAGATGTTAGAGTAAAAGGCACTATCAGTGATTTGCTCAACCAGAAAATCAAAAAAAAAATCATCAAAAACCAGATTTTTGCATGTTTGTATCAAGTTTAGGTATCCTAACATACCCCACAAGTTAGGACCAAAAAGTAACCTAATAAGGACAAAATTGGCTATTTTAGTTATTATTGTCCGTATGGACACGTACTACAACACATAATTGAATAGAGATTCTTTTATCTTCGGACATGGCTGTTTCTTCCTTTCCTATCAATTTTTCGCTTGGAAAATATAACTCATGAGAATTTGACAGACTTATTCTTCACTTTAAGCTATTCCTGCGAATTAAAATATTTTTACTCTTCTGGATGGATCACTGATAGTGCCTTGAATTTCTCTCTGCACCCAAAATAATCCATCTGTTGTCAGGCTAGCCTGCCATTAATTTGCTTGCCGAATGCCGATTGGTCATAATGGAGCTTGCATGCTTTTTTGAGCCAATCAGAACATGGTAGAAAGGTGATGATAATTTGCTGTTGTAAATTCTTTCTTGAATGTGCATTTATGATGCATCAGGTGCATTTGGGGTTCAAATAGATTCTAATGTTTCCTTCAATGAGTCTGATTGATTATCAACCTCTCCTGTGAGCGATGTTCAGATTGAAATTGCCGACCCCTTTTTCTTTTTTGGGTCTTTCAAATTTAACAAAGCAGTAGAGTCACAGGTTCTTTTCCACCGCTAATATGATACCTTGTGAACCAAACTGATGGACATAATTCCTCAGGATGTCCACCACCGTATAAATGTGTGTTTACTTATATGTATAGTTGCATGTCCATCAAGTACACCATGTAAGTGGTTATTATCCAACACTTTTGAGAGAGTTTTAGTTCATTATAAAAAGAACTGTAAAATCTATTCCCAAACATCAATATAGTGAAAAAATGAGTGTGTAATGTGTTTCCCCATGATAAGCTAAATTTCCAAATTTTTGATGTTAAATATTTTTGGGAATGGGAAATTTGTCAAGCATTTTGAACCACATCGAGTGACAATTTGTTCTCTGCACTTATTGGTTTTCATTCTATTCATTTGATGCAATCTTTTCTTGTCAACTGCTTTGCTGATGAAAGACAGGTTTATTTTCAGATATTGATTCTGACCTGCTGTAATTACAGTTTGAACATGAATTAACCATTTTTATTGATACCTTGAAGTAGTAAGAAAAAATGTTATCTTACTTAGCAGATATCTAGTGCCACACCCAACAGACTTGTATACATGCTGAACCAAGATCCACCAACTATCAAACTCAACAAGTAAGTATTCACTGTACTTGTAAATTGATAATGTGCACCATATATGCACCATATAGTGCAAGTGCAGCAAGGCTAGAAATATGACTCATTTGTGTGCACACCAGATTCTAGCTGGTGGGACCACTTAGCAATCTGTTGTGCATGTCAGTGTCAGGTCAGGTTTTCCTTTGAGGGCGTGGTACTGGTATCCTGGAACCAGGACTGCCTGTCCCAGGGCTGAGTTGTCAGCAGCTAAATCGTCACCCCCATCAGGTTTCTAAGGAAATCTGATGAGGAGGGTTACCCTTGTAGAATGAAAAAGAAGATCTACCTACAAGGGCGTCATCTCTGGGAGAGCTAATGGCAGACATCCAGCACATGCTGCTTGCATGATGGGCGTGGTTGTCCAAAGGCTAGGCCCACCACCGAAAACTGGATTGGTGTCAGGAAGGGCATCCGATCAATTAGCTTTGCTCCAATAAATCTTCACACAGCAGTGTTTGCTGAGTGGTAGGTGAATCCGGCCCAAGCCCTTTTAGCGGGGACAAAATCGGATTTAAAACTTTAGTTTAACTAACTTTTAACTTAAAAACTGTGTATGTGGATGTGTGTATGTGTGTGTGTCACTAAATCAGTTTTTTTTTTTAAATTGACCTCAATGAAAAGTTGAAGTTCAATTGGAACCAAACTTGTTCATAGGTGCACCATGATCCTCACGTTTTGATGAGGTCCAAGTCATGTACCCATTTCAAGGTCATGTGAGGTCAAGTTGAAAAATAGGCTAAAAATGTAAAATTGACCTTCATTGAAAAGTTGAAGTTCAAACTTGAGTTATAGATAGAGGCATATGGGAGCCGTCATTTGTTGATGAGGTCAGAGGACAAGTGCTAAGGCAAGGGTCATGTGATGCAGGTCTTGTCTTTTAAAAATGCTTACTGTGCTAAAAATAAGCACTTCTGAAATGTGTCAGGTGTGCAGCTGTAGGTGTGCATTTTGTATCAATTTTGGGTATTATTTTACCAGATTTGGGTGTGCTGAAACCGCACACCTTAAGACCAGTTTTGGTGTGTGATGGTGTGCTATCACACTCACACGCTTGTCAAAATACAAGGCTGGTGAGTCAAGTTTTAAGGTAGGGGCTGAGCAGCCCACACTCTTAATATTCTTTGAAATAGGAAGCGCGAAACCCAGGAACTGCAAAATCTAGTTCCCTTTACATCCTTAGAAGAAGATTGGCTGGTGTAATTGAATAGGTGATAATGGTCACGATATAGAAGTACGACAATTAATTTTTTTTTTTTTTTTTTTGCTGCAGAAGCAGCTCTAAGAGTTGATTGGGTCTGAGGTGTTATTCCACCATTTGCACAAACGCTATCATGCAGTATGGTTACCTAGAGCAAACATTGCATGCTCGAGATTCAGGGACCTTTGAGAATTCTTGCCAAACACTATTAAGGTTCTGGAACTATAATGTTCAGGGAAAAATCAGAAAACAAAACAAAAATATATTTTAAACAAAAATACATTTAAAATAAACATTAAAAACAACACACGCACAAATCCAGAAAATATTTGTTTTTATTCAAATAAAAAACAAATTTTGTTATTTTTTAAATAAAACATCCAAAACACAAACTAAAAACCCTACCAATTTGAAAACAAAAAATACAAACAGAAAATTTTAAAAATCAAGTAAAAAAAAAATCCAGCAAAGATCAAATAGCAAAAAATGAAATCTACTTGAACCTGCATGTTCTATCATCGGGGAATGGACATTCCCACTAATTCAAACCGAAGTGTCCATATTAGACTGGCAGCCCAGAGCATTTGAGCAAACGAACAAGGCACCTATAGCTCACCATGGGAGCATTCAAATGTTTAAACTCCTATAATATGTTGTGATCAAATTATATCAAACAAAACTTGTCTAACAAGATATGTGGAAAATATTATGCCAGAGGTCATTTGTTTATTTAACCAATGGGCAAAAATTTAAAAATGCCCAGATTTTACTTAAAATTATCTAAAAATGGATTGAGGGATACTGATTTGGGCAGGGTATAATGCATCCATGAGTTCTGTGGTGATTTTTTAAACCATTTCGCAGGACCCATGCTAGGCAAATTCTTGGGCCTCACACACCAGGGACTCTATAGGGATAAAGATTGGCAATTACTGACCTCCCGTCGGCAAACTAGTGTGGGCGGACGAGCTGATATTCGGGTTGCAGTTTCATTGAAAAATGGCCTCGAGGCGAGACACTCTGGCTAGAAATCTAGAGCAGGCTCCGGTCATAATTGCTATATCTTGCTAGCTTTGAGCAATGGTCAACTTCACTGTGCTAAAACAAATTGAACCCTGAAGTGAATCTGGGCTAGGAGTGACACAAAGTCTGGGTTTCGGATTTACTACTGGTCTAGAAAACATTTTTTTGTATTTGAATAAACTCAAATTCCTGTGACACAATATCTTCCATTTAATTTTCAGTGTTGAATGGCTTATAGTAGATGAATCAGACAAGCTATTGAAGGGGTACGGACAGGTGTCAGTGAGCAGCTGGCCACCATATATCAAGCCTGTGACTCCACCCAGGTCAGACGTGCTATGTTCAGTGCAACATTTACCTATGAGGTGGAGCAATGGTGTAAACTTAACCTGGATAATGTTGTCATGGTGACAGTAGGTCAAAGGTTAGTGAAGAGTTTCTTCTGCCTCCATACAAATATACAGACAAAAAATATGGTGAATGCACTTTTAATTTTGCTGCTCTGCATTGATGGAACAATCTTCCAGATTGCATCAGAAATTCACCATCAATAACCAAACTTGCAAAGACTGGTAAAAACTCGTTTGATTTCATCATACTCGTCATGGACATAGTAAATTGTAGACAGTTTTAATTGTAGACTGTTTTAAATCATATTCTGTTTTTTAGTTTTGGTATGCTACGTTCTGTTCTTTTTGTAAAGTGCTTTGAGACTGCTTGGTATATGCTGTATAAAAACCATTATTATTAAAGGGGCACCACCCCATCCTCAGCCTCGACCCCATTATTATTAAAGAGAGACTGGCACATTTGAAAAATAGTGCGCCCTCAATATTTTTCAAAATCTATATTTTTGCATGGTTGTAAGTCTTTATATACAAAAGCCCTCACCCGAAATGATAAAGACCAAATCAGCTTCCTTTGGGTTTGTTTACGGTAATGGAAAATAGTTTATACAGTAATCTCTTGAAATTTGATTCCAAAGTTAAAAAATCAAGAAAAACAGAAAAACATACTAAAAACTTTAAAGACATACTTTACCAAATAAGAAGAAAAATGGATTGTTAGATATATTAAGTCTTGCAGGTTATCCCAGAATTAAATATACATTGTATAAACTAATATGAAGAGCGTGGGGGATATTGAAAAACTAACTTTTGGTGTTTAAATAGGAATTGCGTAAGACAAAGTCAAGCAAGAGTTTGCAGTTTGTGGAGATGAATACGGAAAACTGCTGGCCATCCGAGACTCTTCAAAAAGGTGAGTTGGCAGAGGTCACAGCACTAAGATGTCTGGGAAAAATTTCAAAGTCGTGAAATTTTTAAATTAGTCAAGGATATTCCAGATATGCTATAAATAAATAGGTAAAGTCACACATATTGTCTCTCAAAGAGGGAAGAGGAAAAGATTGACACAGGGACTGACAGTGTCTGTTTACTATCATGTGGCAATGTTAGGTCATTGAATAATCGGATAGTCTGCTAGAGATAGACAATGAATGTCTTCAAAATATCAAATGAGCTAATTAATATTCATAACCTGTCCAAACGTATACCTGTACACAGCACAATGACCTCATATGTTCTATCAACCATGCCACGTTAGAATTTCATTGAGTAATTGGTTAGTCTGTAGAGTGGATTAATGCTTTTACCGCCTCATTCGCATGGCCCTTCCCACCCATTGAACTCCCACCTACCCATATGAAAGATAATTAAAGGGGGCTAGTGCATACTAAGCCCACAACACAATGTGTTATGGGGCCAAAAATTGGGCTTTGCAATTAATTATTTATCTTACCCATAAAAATTGCAAGTTTGTTCCCACGGTACTTGAAGGGGCATATGTGCAAGTGTCAGGCTCTCATTTATTCAAGTGGAGAACACAATAAACATAATCGGAACAAACACCTTAAGTGGAATTAGCACAACGAGCGAAAACACGGACACCACTAAATATGTTTCACATTTCAGTTGTTCAAAATGTGACTTATTTTTCAAACAGGGCTTTTTCGTTTTTTTTTTTTTTTTTTTTTCATGATGAGTTTTATGGACTATCCTGGAGTTTGGTAAAAAAATCCGGAAAAACAGCGTAAAATTAACCTGCGCTTAAAATCGATGCTGAAATTACAAGTTGTATGGAAATTTTGAAAATAAAAAATCTGAACATCAGGAAAAAGCCGAAGAATCGCACCGTATATATGATGTCTGAATAACATCTGAGACGAGTCGCCGTGCGCGAGAGTCGTAGGTATTTGCAACGAGCGTAGCACGAAACTGAATGGCCGATAGTGCTAAGTGCACAGTCAAAGCACCGTATTTCTAAGATTGCTGTACAGAGTGATCGCAAACAAATGAAGACGGGTTTCTTTCAGACTGATCCATGAGTATGTTTACTAACGGGGTTCCTGTAATATCTTAAAAATTGTTTGATTCCAGGGATTTTTGCATCCAGTGTTAATATTTGTTTTTTTTTTTTTTGTTTTTTTTTTTTTTTTTTTTTTCTGCAGTCCAAGGAGAGAGCCCCTAAAGAATTATTCCATGAACTCATCTATGATGGCTACAAGTAGATGTTATACACGCTGATAAATCACAAGTACAGGTAATTTGATTAATCTTATTGAACGATTGATAGACCATTGTTTGTTAATTGAATTTGCAAAAGACCACTAGCGTCATGGTAAAATGTAGTACATTGTTAATGATCTGCCAGTAAAATGTAGATACATGTTACATGCAGATCTGGTTTACTTGAGTATATACATTTTAATATTTAAACAGGCACATCAACATCTCATATATATAAATTCAAATAAATTCAACATGTAAACTGGCACAAATCAATAGTTCCCGCTCACTATTGTCATGATCCACTTTTTACCTTTACACTAAGAAATGTTATCCCAAATATGTCTCCTCCCAGTTTACATTATTAAAAGAAGAGAAAATACTTCCAGCAGCATTCAATTTCCTCAAGACATTCAACCACCCTAAACATGAATTGCAGTTTACCCCATTCCTAGACCTGTGACTAGGTTAAAATGCGACAATTTACTTGTCAGCCTAGAATCAAACAATGGAAAAAAGCTACCTGGTGCAATTGAACATTGGAATTAATGCCAACATGGACTAAGATGGACTGCAAATTATAAGCTTCTAAATGTCATAAGTGTTTGAAATATATAGTGGTTTCCTGAGGAATACTTGGATTTATGTTACCCCAAAGTAAAGAATACTTGGATTTATGTTACCCCAAAGTAAAGAATACTTGGATTTATGTTACCCCAAATTATAGTGTTGGTTGAATAAGACTATGGCGTATATCCTTATGCTTACAGAGAGACAATGTAGTGCGGAGTTTCCGTGCTGTAAGATATGGGTGTGCTCGCCACAGAGCTGATGGGCGGGGCATAGATCAAAGGTGTCAATCTTGTCATCAACTACGACTTCCCAACATCTGCTATCAGCTACATCCATCGTAGGCAGGACTGCAGGGCTGGTAGGGAGGCAGGGCAATAACCTATTACCGAAGATGATATTGTACAAGAGAGGTATGCTTTTGTTTTAGGGATAGTCAATATAACATGTGACATGATCGTAGAGGCCAAACTAGGGGAACTTGCAATAGAGTTGTTTATCAAGTTGACCCAATAAAGAATGCTTGTCTATTCACTTAGATACTTTGTAGTTCTTATATTGATAATCAAATTAGTCTAAGGTGGGGGACATAATTAGGGAAATTAGTACGGTAATACATTTATAAGAGTGCCAAAAGATTCTTCTGAGTGGCTTAGGACATGATTTACCTCAAGGAAAACCAATAAATGGCTGGTAGACATGAGGGGGTTAAGTTGAACTGCAATCTTACGAACACGTTCTGCTGCAGTTGCAACAATTTCGCCTGTTACGTGAGTAGAATGCTCATGAAAATGGTCACTTTTGCCTGCAAATTGTTGTGATTCCATTTATGACTCCACAGTACTGATATCTTCTAACCAGTTTCATTTGAAGTTTTTTATGGAATTGTCAAGTTGTGAGGCATTTTCTTTCATAGATGTGCACAACAAATCCAAAAATTTGGTCAAATTCTGTTGAATTTGGACACTAGGAATCCACTTTGCAGATACGAGTTCCAAGTGTAATCTCTTGTAGAGCCATCATATCGAGTATATATGTTTGTGTTTTCATTTCTCCCTTTCGGGGAGTATGCCAACGTGTGCGTAATGCCGGGTGTCCGGTTCCAGAATCCATGCTACAACTAAAGAAACTCTCAAAGTGCGTATATTTAACTACAATTTGTGATACATGAATTATTTTGTATTTTTCCCAAGACATACGAATTACCTATATGCATTTTAGTGGATTCCAGAGTGTGTTTCGAATCAATCCCATAAGCATTGCAATTGACGATACTGTACTGGACTAAATTTGTATGTCTGTACTTATGGATAAAAGTGTTCCAAATTTTTAAGAACCACCGGCATTTCATGATCTAGTTAAATTCCCCTAAGTACTAAAAGCACTCTATGGGCTAAATGAGTGTAAAGTCAGGGTTTTTTAAGTGTTCAAATAGATTTTGAGGATCACATGACCCTAATGAGTGAAATATCCTAAAACTGGTGGCATTGGGGGATTGGATTCAATACCACCCTGGTTGGATTCAAACCAGCCATCTGTTACTAAAGAATGTTCTAACCCTTGGGGTTCGGAAGTGTAGGATTGAAGAATAGATAAATGATGATATGATGTTGTTTAATTCTTCTACAAATACTTCTAAATATTAGACCCATCATAATCCAAAAGTTATATTTTTGCACATAAACAATCAACAGCATTAAGGATACTTGTTAAAACCCGTCCAGTCAGTTTTTTTCTTGAGGCCTGCTAACTGAATCCTGTACCAGTATCCTGTTATAATTGGTAATAAAATGTTAAATCGTACAACTAAGGGGCTGATTTATATATAGGTGTGCATTCATTCATTTTAGCAGCTAAACTGCTGTTAATTGACTGCTTTTGCATAATTTGGTATTTTATGGCTCCTATTCCGCAGAAACAGCACAAAGAAATTGGAGAAACGGACATTGGACGTAAAACTATCAGGACTCTACCTACCCCAGAACTGGAGAGAGCACAAGGAGAAAGTGAGTATAAAGAAAACATTTTCATCATGGTCTTGGAGGTAAAGGGGTAAGCAGCGATTTACTGATCCGGAAAACGGTATGACAAATTTCCTCCTAAACTGTATTTTTTCTACTCAAGTAGTAATATGGAATTGTAAACACGTACCTTGATTACAGTTTAAAAAATACATTTACATTTTTTTTTTTTTTTTTTTTTTTTTTTTTTTTTTTTAAAAGGACATTCAGAAATATATAGAAACAGGTACCCCCAATTTTGAGGTGAGATTTTGCATGTACTTTTGCAAGGCCTACTGAACAAACAATTAAAGGAATACGTGTATATATTTTAGATTTAATTGTCCTGATGCAGAAAAAAATTAACATAAACAAAAAAACAAAAAAACTAAAAATATTCATAAATTAAATTCAAGGGTAAGAATAATTGCAATTTCAGCAAAGGTTTATTGTGTGTCCTCATATAGAACTGGGGAAAAAGCAGAGTGGTATGATCACCAAGGGATCCAAAGTGAGCCCAATATTTTCTTTGGTAGGGGTAATTTTTTCTGCATCAACAAAAAAAGCCATCCAATATGCAAGAAGTTGACTTGACAAAATAGTTAAGGGTCAAAAAGGTCACAACAATAGCCATTAAAACTTGCTAGATGATTTGAAGGACTGTGCTACAATATTTTACCATTCGGATGCTCAAACACATTTATACATTGATTGGAGCTTTCACACAGGGCATTTGGAACCATTCCCCATAATGATTGCACTATGCCATTTGTACTATAACAAAAGCACACATCCAGTACTTGGGGATAAAAGTGTACAAGTTTAGAAATACAAGACTCATTCATGATCATGCAAAATTACTAAGTCTAATGCTTTGTGGCTAAAAATGAGTGTAAAGTCAGGGTTTTTGTGTGTTAGGAATATGATTTTTGTGGAATCAATTCACCTTATTGAGGTGATGACATTTCCAGAACTGGTGCATTGTGGGATATTTACTCAATGTATGCTTCTGGAGCTTTGGCTGCTAGTGATAAAACACTACTTTATTCTTTATTAACCTAGAACGTGTAAATAAAGAATATCATTAGTGGTAGCAGGATATACCTCCAGTATGTTGGACTGTCCAAACGCAATTTTTAACAATGTGTTTCTTGTCTTATATTATTTATTGCTTGTCAACTTTGTTTCGCTAGGACCATCTTAAAGGTTAAAACTCAGCAAAGAAAGAAAACATGTCCTGACCAGGCCTGCAAAGAACAAAACTGGTGAGGAAAGTCAGCAGGTCAAGAAAAGGAAGCCAAAGACAAATACCAAAACATTACCCGATAAAAAGGCAAAAAACCAAAAGTGTGACATCATAAGGACAAATTGCTGCATCAAAATTCGGGTGGATTCCAAAAATCAAAGATGCATAAGAAACTTGGAAAGAGAAAAGGAATGAATAAAGTTCAAGGAAAGAAGGACAATCAGAACTAGCACAAGAAATAGGGTGTGAGCAAAGCTCGCAACGCCTTCCGAAAAGAAGGCTAAGTATAAAGCAGTGGAACATGAATGGTCAAACAGGAACTACAGTTGCAGTATTTGGCTATATATTATCTTTCCCTGGAGATTAGCCAGCGCACCAAAAAGCGTTGAAAACAAAAAACCCATGTCGCGATTGGTCAGATTCAAAACGCGCGACCTCCATATTTTGCTAGAATGACGCTCTAACCAACTGCGCTATCAAGATGGGTTGGATAGAGGAGCGATAGATATGTAATCTATAGGTGTTAGCAGGGGGATCCAGGATTTGAAAAAAGTCAAAAATTAACGGGGGGATGAAAGGTGGAAATGGCAAAAAATAGCCTACAAATGGGCGATTGCAAGAATTTGCAGAATTACCGGAGGCGCGCGCCCCTCCCTGGACCCGCGCCTGGTTAGGTTTGAAAGGTGGTCCATCGCTTTCTAGCGGATAGCATCAGAACGGTATATTTAAAGACAATTATCCATCATTGTCTACCTGGAGAACCAAGTATTTAAATCTCAGTCGCCGTAATTATCAGGGGAATCTCTTGTTGGAATAATTTGCCAATAAAGGCTCAACAAAAAGTCTGAAAAAGAAACTCTCAAGAACATGAATGAAGCAATTGTCCAGTAGAAGTGTTACAAAAGGTGCCATTTAGAACTTTAATAGCCTTTCATTTTCTGATAATATTCAACTTTGGTTCGCTAGTCCCTTATCACCACGTGGATCAAATTTTCTATGCAAGGAAGAATAACAGGGATTCATGCACAGCTTGAAATTGGCATAAATGCATAGCCTTCAAGTCAAAAGTAAATACACAATTAGACAGCGAAAATGAACTGGGACTAAGAATGGGACTCGTCAACAATTATAATATCACAATTCAATGAGATTGAACATAGATTGTAGATTCTTACATCTATTTGAGTTTAGCTAAAAAAAAACACTTACCAACAACCTCGAGGGGGGAGTCAGAAGAAAATTACCCTAAATTGTCCCCTATCAGTAAAATGAGAATGTCTTTTTTATCAGGTTATAAAGACACATCAGTGATTTTTTCCGAAAGAGTAAAATATTTGAATTTGCATGAATAGCTTAAAAATTAAGGATAAGTCTATAGAATTCTCATTTATTACTTTTTCTGAAGAATTGACAGAATAGGAAGAAAACGGCATTGTTCAAAGATACAAATCTACATTCAATTATGTGTTGTAGTAAGTGTCCGTACGGACAGTAATGACTAAAATTTTGATTTTGTCTTTATTAGCTTGCTTCTGGTCCTATCATTTGCAGGGTATGTTGGGATAATTGTACTTGTTACAAACATGCAAAAATCTGATTTTTGATTTTTTTTTGATTTGCTGATTTAGCAAATCACTGATAGTGCCTTTAACTTTGAAGTTAATTTTGGCTGGTCTTTCTAAAAAGTGACCAACTTTTTTCTGACACCACCAACACACATTTTAGGGTGCAGAGCAGTGGCAGATCCAGAATAAAAAAGGCAGGGGTGCAAAGCAGAGTTAAATTTGAACTGGTTCACATAACTCTTCACATACTGGTCCACTTGATACAATCACCCTACTTCAGTAAAGAGTTCTGCATGAATAAATCTGTTTGCCGATAACTCGCAGTATTTAACTTTTCCGTGTGCCCCTGCTTTTCCGATTCTGGATCCACCACTGCACAGTTAACAATTACGGGCTGGGGTTACGGTTAGCATTATGTGCCATATAGACCGATTTTAATATCATTCTGAATTGCCAAAGTACGGTCTGATTATATTGCTGTGTTAATAAAATACTGGACAATAATGTAATTACACACTTGGGATCTCTGGACTTGAATTGCATTACACAAAGGCAGTGCCAGAAAAGTGTGCAAGTTGTGTCGAAAAAAAAAAGACTAATTCAATTTAAATCATATACAATGGAATTTATCAGTTTCAAACCTGAAAATGTTTAAACAAGAACATTTTTTCTAAATGTGATTCAATGTAAAAATACTTCTACAAAATTTATATGGTAAGCATTACAATATAATAAATGATGCTTGGTCAAGGTACATATCATCTTTTCTTTATTTCAATTTCCATAAAAACAATATACAACCTAACAGAAAATAAATACCAATAGAAAGCTAGTTTTAATGGCTTCCTAAGGCCAAGTAAATAAACTATTAGTTTCTTGTCCTAACTTTTTTTAAAAAGGAGGATGCGGGCACTTTTGCCTTTTCAAAACACCTTTTCCCCAAAGGTGATAGATCTAGTGTCTTATTGGCAAGACTTCCATATGTGCCCCGCTAACTCAAGCAAAAATATAGGTAGGGAACAAATTAAATGCAAACAAGACTAGAAAGGGTACTGACAGCAAAAATTAAAATTTTGTGTTTCGTAAAAAAAAACAATGTGGCAGCAAAAAACGATGCGGGCGGGGATGAGAAACTAGTAATTTATTTTACTTGGCCTAATAATACAAACACAGGAAAGAACACAGAATAATATTAAAGAATGATTATTTCAACACTAAGTGTAACATGCCGGAAGCTTCAATAGCAAATTTTTTGTCAGAGGTTGAAAAACGATAAATTTGTCAATCCCTGTACAGATGGTACACAATTGAGCATGCCCAGAAATGGTAATGTCGGTCTGTGTGTCCACAAAAGGTCAACATTTTTTTATCAATATCTTTTTTTTTAATAATTGCAACTATACAGGGTGATACAATAAAACTTACCGCCAAGTGAAAGTGATATTTTTCAGATTTGAAAAGCCAGTTTGCCGAAACACTTTATGTGTACTATCATTCCATCATGAAATATGCACATGGACAAGTCTGCAGTTGTGCTAAATACGAGAATGCTCCCCCAGCTGTATTTTTGCACTAAGGATCCGACCTATGGCAATTTTTACTATTTTTAATTATGTAAAGTATAAAAATAAATCTATACAATATTGATAATCATAAAACACAACAATTTACAGCAAATAGTAATCTCTAAAGTAATTTTCCATCTGATAGAATTTTTTAAAGAAGCTGATTTCAACTGATTTTGGTAGGAAGAGGTGTCAACATTTACCAAAAAAGTGAAGTTATGGTATGGGTGGGGAAAATTGGGTTTTTTCGGGAGTCAAAGGTCAATAACATGGGTCAAATTTTGAATTGCATCCACTCATCATGTTTAAAAAGTATACAATTAATATAGTTTACTCATAAGGCATTCCAAAAAGGATAGTTTGTACTATCTGGTGGCCGAAAAGTTTTGGGAAACTTATCGGCTAAACAGCAAAAATCAATAAAGAGTGATCAATGTTTTCAGTTTAACAGGGGTCAAATTTAAAAATTACTCCGGTTTGGAAAAAAAATGGTTCAAATTAATAGAGGAGCTCATAGGATAAAAATAGGGACTCGAAAAACCAATCTCCCCACCCCCTACAATAATCACTTTTTTTGGTAAATGTTGACACCTTTACCTCGTACCAAAATCCAGTTGAAATCAGTCTTTCTTTAAAAAATTTTCACAGATTTGCTAAGAATATGTTAATTTTGAGTACTACACCTCAATACATCCCTAACACATTAAATGCACTTGTCAAAAATCATGGAGTGGGCCCCTGCCTTGTTTTGGGGGCAATCGCCCCTAGATCAAACAAGAAAGTAATGTTACCTCCCTTTTTGTCGGCGATCGTGAAGATTTTCCTCTGGGGACACTTTAGGGATAGGTTTATACAAAATTGGGACTGCTCATGGGGCAATGGTGCGAAATAACTACCTGAGGTGACTGGAGACCGTGGGCTACTAGCCCACGGTCTCCGTCACCGAGGGGAGATATTGCACTAAAAACAAATTAATAAAAAAAAAAAACAAAAAAACAAAAAATTAAAAAAAATAAAAAAAAAAAAAAAAAAAAAATTTTCACGATATAGAGCATCATATTTGTTTAATTATAACATATAAAATATTTCACTCATTTGAAAACTTGCCAATCTATGTCAAGATCGGACTCATGGCCTCAAGCTAGTAGAATCTGTCTGGGTATATTCAATCCAACCGCGGCTCTCTCCCACAATTTTCTCGAACTGCTTTAGACATATG
Source organism: Ophioderma brevispina (assembly GCA_023653785.1). Taxonomy (NCBI): domain Eukaryota; kingdom Metazoa; phylum Echinodermata; class Ophiuroidea; order Amphilepidida; family Ophiodermatidae; genus Ophioderma; species Ophioderma brevispina. The sequence continues at coordinate 20,902 of JAMKCH010001072.1, read as the reverse complement.
ATTTGTTTACGGTATACACTATCTACCAGCAATTGCGATTTCTCCATTTTTGAGGTCAAAAAATTCAACACAAATTGCCCAGCGGTAAATGTAAACACCCCGGTAACACGCAAATATAAGCAGAAGATTGAAATGGATGACAGGTCCGAGGTCGGGTCGCTGAATCGTGTCGATCAATACAACGATGAACTCATGGGCGATAGCACATACCATGCAGGAAAAAAAGTTCAACAAACATAAAAATGAACGTTTCCCTTTGATGGGGAGAAAGTCATCGCAAGATCTAATAAGTTTATTAAAAAAGAACTTTAAGAAAAAGTTAGCCCTCCTGTGAAATGTTAGGGGAACTAGTATCATATATGTTATGATTCCATGAGATATTCCACCACTCAAAGGAGACAAAAATATTTTTAGTGTTTATATAAAACATCTATATGGCAGCACTTGGAAGTTCAAAATGAAAGATATGCCCACCATCATAGGCCATACAATCCCAGGGGAATAGGGACGATATGCCCCCGTCCCCAAAAATATTTTGATGAAGGGGATTGTCAAATAGCAATCATCCCCCCAATGTTGAATGCTGTTCATGATGTTTTATGACCAAAAATTAACCTAATATTTTAGCAATCGTTTAAAAGTACGCAAGTAACTTGAATGCGTCATCCCACTGGCAAGCATTAGGCATGCGGAGACAATACCCAGATGACCTTTGACCTTGGTCCATGACCTGACATCATCCACACATGAAGGACCCCTATGGCACCTTAACCCAGTCTGGTTTAATCGGACTTACACTTTTCGAAAGATACGCGAAAACACTAAACCTCACCAAACCTAACCACAAACTTGGAACACACACATATACATACACATACATACACCTACATACAGACCTTCGCCCCCTCTCATAAAACTTCCCCCTCTGCTTTTTGCGCTGTCGGCGGGGGATAAAAATGGTAATTCCAGCGCTAAAAAACGCTACTTACAAATTACATTTAACGATTTTGCTTCAAATGGCAAAATTTTACACATGTACGCGGACCTGATATATCTTTTTACCAAACCCATTCATAAATTATTCATCAACCCCATCCCCCCCACCCCCCCCAACCCCCATTGTCAAGAAAAGAAAATGACGCCACTGCCCCCATTATACTAGCTGCTGTATATTTAGTGTCCTTAAGGCTACTAAATTGCCAGGCCTGTTTTATGTAAAGTTCAGATATAAATTGATGGCCACTTTATCTTGACACATTTGCTGATATTAAAAGTCAGGGCGGATACATCAAAGAATTTTATAAACTTACATCGATCAAAGAAAAAAAAAAGGGCCCCCAAAAAAAAAAAAAACACGCTAAATATTTGCAACACTGGATTTTTTTGTCCCCAACATACTTCGTGAGCGGTCTCCCTTACTAACCGTTAAAGGGCATTTTTGTGAATTCACAACCTCGTCCCTCCGACTTACCTCAAAATGTCAGAATTTTTTATATCAATCGAAAACGTTAGCCTTAGCATTCCACATGTACCTAATCTTCGTGCAAATTTGGTCGGATCTGTCATAATTCGCAATTTTGTATTTTCTGATCTGTAACGGACAATTACAAGGACGCAGCTCCATATGGTACGACATCATGGGACCGTGGAACAGGGCCACTTGCGCATACACAACAACCACACTGTCGGGATCAACTCAAATTTTTTGATAAGGCTTTTTAGACGGATATATGACATCAGTGACAATGAAATAAACATGTGCTGGAATGATGGAATCACAAAATGTACAAACTAAAGATCGTTTTCCCCCAATCGGGTAAAAAAATTATGAAAAATAGACAACGTATCACAAGGTTAGCTATCTAACCACAAAAGACCAGTGAGGATTGCTGTACTAAATTTGCAACTGTAATCCTTTATAACTACATTCTACATACACTTAATGAACTATCTTTGCGGCAACTTGTCACAACTTTCGCCAGGGCACAAGTGGTGGTCATGATCTTGAGATATTCCATGACTTGCCCCTCCAAGACTCACTCGGCCATTTTCTTTTCTCACAAGTTTTGGGCCATAGCGTCAGCAGACCACTTACACATTGTTTTGGGGTAACAGATGCTTGTTGCACTCACCCATATCTGTGGAACCCCCAGGATCCATTAAACAGCTATGACAGTGTGCTCCGCTTGAAATCGATGGCGCATAGATTGGGTGATCAATGTTCAAGCAACTGTGAGGAAAAGAAAAAGCAATTATTTTGATTGTACTTGTTTACCTTTTTCTAACATTAGTTAATTACCACTATAATGTCCCATCGACACTATAGATTCATCGTGATGCTCAGTGAAGGTATAGCCAAGTAATGGGGAACAACGACTAGTTGGTGATTAGTTTTGTAGCTGCTGAACATTTGTGATCAACTGTCACGGCACGTCATGAATAACAAAATTTTGTGAAATTTTAATTTGATGAATTGTGGGGGGGTGGGGTGGGGGGGTGTGGCTGTCTCTGGTGAAACCCGATTGCTATGATATCATCATAGTAAATTAGGGTGACTGATGAATATGCAAGAGTTAATACATTTTAAATAGCTACAATGTCTGGAATCAAACTGAGACGCGTCTTTAAAATGCCTGTGCTCGTTGACCGCGTTTGCACAGCTGCACTTGACCTTAGTAACAAGTGCTAGTAACGGAAATACGTCCGCAATTCGCGATTGGCCAATTCAACAGCTCTCAATTGTACTTTTTTGCTGCTACGCCCCGGCGCAAACAACTCACTGCGATCGGCGCGGGCGACGCGTCTCAGATTTGATTCCTAGTACAGTATAAAACAATTGATGATGTGAATGTTATGTGCCACAAATATTTGGTAGCAAGCAGCTGACCTTGTGACGGTGCCACAACAGATCAGTCACAGCTCTTTGACCCCATGCAAATTGTGTCTTATTTTTAGAGCAATTTTAAAAAAGCAAATATTAGCACATTTTTTTGAAGGGCGCCCCCAATTTTCAAAAATTTTGAGATTTTTACACGGTTGCATTGTGGTAAATGGCTAGAAAACTATAAACTAGACCTGTGAATGGTTAAAAGCTCGAAAAGGTCATATGTGGTCCACAAACAAGGAATTTTGTACTAGAATATTATTATCGGGATCCCGTCCCGATAATAATTCAACGGCTTGTGGAAACGGGCCTTCCCCAATGTAAATAGCGGTAAATAGCCGCCATGTAACGTGTCTACGCTCATCCATTGTTGTTTTATAGTTCTGGCAAGTCATGTAAGGTTTTTTTCTCGAGGTGGCACTATTTCATCATGGACGGACATAAAAAGTGCATTTCCAGCTCTGCCGTTAAGTCCAATCTGGGATCCCAATTCTAATTACAAAATCGCTTATTTTGTGATAAATAACGCATTTTTTTAGCATTCTCACCCGTTTCTCATGTTATAGTTCCTATAGAACAATTCCTATACTAACTAACTAGTGCAAAAATATCAAATTTTGAAAATTTGGAGGCGCTCTTCAAAAAATTGTGGCCAATTGCTTTCAGGTAATGGCGACAGAATGTGGACAACTGAATATCCGTAGGGAAATGCCAGAGCTATTACCAGCCCTCCCCGCCAAATCGAAAAAATCCATTGCGGGAATCTTGCCATATAGGCCTACAAAGGTCATAATTTAATTAGCTCCCTCTATATGCCTATTTCCCATAGAAAGACATGTAAAGCTAGATGTTTATGAAAAATCATATTTGCCCACAATAAAATTTCACCACATTTACACAGGATATATTAGTGGAATAAGTACTCCAAATTAGTTGTCAAGAGTGTGTCGCCATTTTATATTTTTTTGTTTATAATAAATGAGACTTTCAAACAGCTGTGCAATGCTCAAACCCCCCACTCAAACCATTTTTTGATTGGTTATAAGTAAAAGGCTAAATGATAGAAAATGCTACATCTTAGACTTTTTATAACACAGTGTTTTCGGCTTATTCACGTCAGTTATACCTAGCTATAGGTAGCACGCATAAAGCCTGGCTAAAAAAATGGGGTGCATTTTTCAGCAAATGTCCTTGTCTCTAAAGGTGCAACAAGAGATTTCAAGGCACATGTGTTATAGGATTTCATATAGATCAGACATTTCAACTTTTTGGAGGTATAAGTTGTGGAATGAGGCTGTCATGATGCACATGTAGGGCCAACCCCTTCAGCATCACGGTCACTCAAAGACCCCATAGATTAGACACTCAATAGATTGCTTCCCTTGATTTGGTTACAACATTTCTTGAAAGTGGCGACAAAAGGTGATTTAGATTTGCTTATATTTCAATATAAAACAGGCTGAAATTCATATTTGCTTCTATACCAAGTTAGAAATTCTACAATTTTGTATCAAAGAAATAATCCTTAGCATAATTCTTTCTGATAGGGATCAATATTTTTATGGAAAGCTTTACATCAGTGCAAAAATCAGGGCTTTCAAGTTTTTAGGGTCATGTGATATGTGAAATCTCTCACTGCACTTTTATAAGGCCTATTCCCAAACTACAAAATGCCAAGTTTAATTTATTCCGATCTTGCATTTTGATGTTATGCAAGTACTTGTACCACAGTATAAGCTACTGTGCTGCAATTTCTGTCCCTAGAACGGAGAGAGAGGATACAAAATTGCACATTCCCACCAGATTATGCATACACTTGCATAAGGATAATGGTTTAGATGATACAAAATCTTAATTTTTTGGAGGTTAAGTAGTGGGATGAGGCTGTGGAAATGATGCACATATAGGGCTGCTGTTGTTAAGACCCCTTCAGTATCATGGTCACTCAAAGACCATGACGCTAAAGGGGGTCTTAACAACAGCATCATGGTCCCCCCAAAGATCTCAATTTTTTTTAAATCATACAATAATTAGATTTTCAGTGAAATATTTGACCATTCATATTTGGCAAGGTAATACTTGACAGACCCCTACCTTGGCAGCTCTGTATGGATACACACCACCGCTAGTGTTGCCATTTATCAGGCCGTATCCTGACGTCATATTGAGTACTGCAGCACGGGAACAGCTAAGTTCTTTCTCCTTGCTGACGGCAGCTGCTTTCTTCAACAATGGGTAAAAGGCCTGAAGTGAAAAAAAAATGTGTTAAAGGTTGACTCAGAGATTTTTTACATATATATTTTTTGTGTATTAATTAAAAATAGTCATCTAGAACTAAACAGTCTCACCTAAAATCCTCAATTCCAAAGTTTGAGATTAATCAGATTTTTCGTTTTCGTGCAGTAAACATTTATGCACAGTATAACAGTGCCATAGGATACCGTGTATTTCAAAAATTCCGGATCCGGAATTTATAACAAAGCTGTGATTTTCTATATGAAGGATTTCGATTTGAGCTTAGCTATTTCACACAGTTATTAGTATATGGACAAGCATTAGGTATATGCAAGAAACACGATTTGTTTGAAAAATCAGGGCGCCCTCATCTGGAAATCTCTGAGTCAGCCTTTAAGAGTTAAACAAGTAGTTACAGGTCTAATTTTTTACTACATTGCCCATTGCTGTGTAATATGAAATAACACATACAGGTCATCTGAACTATAAAGGTATTGGGATACACTAGGGGGGTGCCAAAGCCACCCACATATTTTGCAGAGGAAAAATAAAAAAAGGTAGCAAGTAGTAAAAGACATCAGAACTATGCACCAAATTGGCACATTGTGCTAAAGTATAAATTCTGAGCCCTGTCCACATCTCCCCAGACACACGTTTATGTCGCGCTAGAAGTAGAAGAAACAGAGGAAAATTTGCCAAAAAAAAATAGCACCTATAGCGGCTATAGCCCACAAAATGGCAAATAAAAGAATTTTGATTTTACTCAAAAAATGACTCATTTGCTTGTCATGTGAGTGCAAGGGTCATAAGTGCAATAGCTGCCATGTGATAGATGTGTGTGCTATGAAGTTATGATAACTAATTGTGAGGTGAATTTCTTGACAAATGGCAGCTTATTTACACTTGACAACCTTCTTGCATTCATGCAACGATATACGAGTGTTCACAAGTCTGGACCAACCTGTGTGATCATAAGTGACCATACGTGGACTTCATATTCAGTCGCATAACATCTGAGTCACCGTATGGAGGAATCTGTGTGGTGAGAGTCCAGGCTACATTAAATGAGGAACTTGAGGCCATCATCTCCAACCAGATTTTCACTACCTGCACGCTGATTGTATATGATTGATTCTCTCCAACATCTGAGCAATGAAAAACAAACAGGATTGAACTTGTGAATTTGAAACTGAGTTATGTTTTACTTTGTTGATCTGAGTTTCGGATGAGCGAATGGGTCAGAGTATGAGGTAGAATGCTATCCACGTGGTATGTATGGCACAAGCCAGCGGGTTGTTATTGTATCAATCCCACACTGCACCATTTTTTTGAAATTTCACCTCAATAGGGTATGTGATTCCACAAAATCCTATTCTCACCAATAAAACCCCTGACTTAGTAGTAATTAGGGATTGTTTAGAGGATTATGAAATGTCTGTGGTTCTTACACAATTGGACCAGCTGCTTTTAATCCCAAGGTACTGAATGTGTTAGTACCGACAGTATCGGTACATTGCAAATGCATTATGGGATGAACCATCAAATACCCTTGGGTACAAGCTGAATTTCAAGTGCGTAAAATGTGAAGTAGGTTGCAAATAAGTGATACATTTCCTCAGCCTGAGTCCACGGCTCGAAGAAAAATGATTATTTCTGGGAAAGCGATTCTGATTGTTGTGTATGGATATTTCCTGTGGTCAGAGAAATTGAAGTCAGTTGTTACCAAAAGTCAACTCGGATGTCATGTTGAGGCCATTGACCATTTCCAGGGAAAGCAGCTTCCCAAATTCCCTACTTTTTGAGCCATGATGGAGGGTCCTGTGACATTTGTTTGGTGGGTGTGTTTGTGTGAATGTTGAATACAAGATAGTCACCTAGGAATTCATGATCTAAATGCTCAATTGCAAAGCTTGAAATGAATCAATGATACGTTGTAATAAAATACAGAACTGAAATTACAAGTTGTGATCTTCTATGAAGGAAAACCATAGCTTTTTCACTGGCTGTGTCAGTACTTCAGCACGGTCAGTGTGCATCCCAAGTGCGGCTTAAAATGATGTGTGTGTCGCCAAACGATTCCATCAACACTCACTGCGGGCACTCACTGCGTGCCACTCACTGACGCCATGAATAGTGCACTTGACGTCACTGACTACAAGGAAGATAAAGTCACTATCTTGATTCGGTATAAGGGGCAAATTACACCGTCATGGGACGTACATTTGAATCACCACTTCCTGTATTCAAAAAGGATTCCAATAAAACAGAATGCTTTGGATGTTACATTTTACTTGTGGTAATGTTTAGGGACAGTCTAATGTTTAACATGCGCATGACATTTATAGGGATCTCCAACGCATTAAAAAGAAATGAGCTTTAGAAGTGAACGTCGTGGACGTTACGAGAATGGACAAGGCCCATTCCATGGCAACATTCGAGATGTGCACCGCAGCACGCCGTAGGATTTTTTCGGTTTAAGTGTGGTGGTAGACATTGACGAGAGACAACGAAAATCTGAAATTTTGAGCGTCATAGTCCCATTTGCTCTTCCGATCTTAGAGCAATTGGAAATTTAGGGGGGTACCCTCAAAAGTGCCACCCAATGTGAAAGAAAAGACTATGTTGAGAGGTCAGATAGTAAGGAGCCCTTCCACAACTTTGCTGAAAATCACTATCTATGGTAATAGTTGGGTGTAGAATTTCAATCTGGCCATCAGGAAGTTCCATAGCCATGTATGTTTACTTTTAGAGTTAATGAGGCTCTACCGAAATATGCGCCTTTGTTCATTCGGGCCAAGTCTGGGGGTTCATAACTCCCAATTAAGAAACTTTATTGTCCCCATCTTTTGGTCAATATCATAATTACTAGTAGAACTTAACCAATACACTTCTGACACATAGAAAGTAATAAGCAAGGGACAGCCCCTTGAAAAAATGCAATTGTACTTTTTGACACATTGTGACCCCCCTGAAAACCAATGTTGACTTCGGACACAACCCCTTACTTCAGATATGTTGAAGATCATCATTAAAACAACTTTCCTGCAAGAACTGCTTCGTGTCTTTATTTTTTCACAACAAAATACCACAATCAAAGTTACAACACAAAAGGTATATTGCCCCATGGGTCATTGTACATGCACAGTGTATATCACCATCTACATTCTATGGGGGGATATCAGCAAGTGTCTTGTGCTGAAAAAAATGAAGACATCAAAACACCAAGCTGGTTCTTTCCAGACTAGTTCTTTGCATGATGTAATCGTCAACATATTGAAGTAGAGGGGTGATGTCGTAGGTCAACATTGATTTTCCGGGGGATCAATATATGCATAAAATGCAAATTAGGATTTTTCAATAGGCTGTAACTCACTTATTTAATGTTTATCCAATGTGCTTATTATTGTACTGGTAGAACGTCCTGTTAGTGTGAATCAGATTTCACAAGAAAAAGACAATAAACCAATTTGTTACTTAGAGTTCTGACCCCCAAACTTGGTCCCAGATGAAAGATAATGCATTTTTACACCCAAATAACTTTAAAAGTAAAGGAGCTATCACTTTTTTGATGCCAGATTTGAATTCTACACCAACAAAAATCGCCAGATAGTGATTTTCCAAGTTGGGGAGGGTTCCATTACAAGTTATGGCTCTCTCAAAATTGTCTTTTGCATCGCACAGCATTTTTGATGGTGACCCCCCTAAATTTCTGAATGCTCCTGCAGGAAAACGAAAGGTGGTATGAAGCTCAAAATTTCAGGATTTTCATATCTCATCAATGTCTACCACCACACTTAAAGCGAAAAAAAATCCATGACGTGCTGCGGTGCACATCTCGAATGTTGACATGGAATGGGCCACAAGCATTTTTTTGGACAACATTCATTGCAAACGCTCTTTGAAGTTGCAACCTCAAACTCCATGGTTCCTGTTTAATAATGTAACCACAGCAACACAGTATCTAACTTTGAATACAAGTATGGGATAACATCTTACCATAGTATAGAAACACATCAAAATGAGTGTCATGGACGTTACATTTTTGGAAACGTCATGGATGTTACACATGTTGAAATTCCAACACTTACTCATTCCCAATTGATAATTTAAAGTTAATAGGTGCTTAGGGCAGCTCATATTGATTAATTATAGCATAATAATTCTAGAAAACTCCAGTTAATTAACAAGATATTTAAGCTCTAGAAAATGCGTCATGGACGTTACAAAGGGGACATCACCGTGGAATTGCCCATATGGACAAGCATTATATAAATGAAAAAAAAGGTTTGTTTGAAAATAGAAGAATGCTCTCATCAGGAAATGTTCCAGTCTGGCCTCTGGTCAAATGCCAGTTTCTCAACTCAAATCTTGATTTTTTTTACCATGCCTCTCCAACAAGGTTGAAAAAGTGATATGAAGAAATAATCTTTTTTGTGCAACAGAATCTTACTGGACAATTGGAATTACACACGTTACCAAAAGGCCTTAGGAAAACACTAAAACAAATCATACCTTCCTGAATGAAACTCCCAATTGGGGATGATCCTACCAATAAGTGAGTTAACTTCTGAATCTCATACCTATTTTTAAAATCTTCACGTTTGGATTATTCTGGGCAATCTTCTTGAGATCCTGTAAATAAAGTACCATAATGATTATTTTAATTACAATTTACAAGTGAAGGCCCACTGTAATGCTGTGAAATTTGATGTCATTTTTTGGTTATTAGTCGCCTATCAAGTAAAATTCCTGTTGAATTGGATAAAATTTGCAATTTTGGTGTCGTACAATGGCAAGTGTTCCTTGGCAAGTACTGTATAGCCAGGGCCGTAGCCAGGGGGTGTGGGGGGTGCGATGCACCCCCCAAAAATGACAAAGGTCAGCTTTATGATGTTGAAGGTCCCCTGTCTGGATTTGAAGGTCCGTTTGTCCAATTAAATTTTGGTACTTGCCTGAAAGTATTTTGTTTAAGGGTTGTGGCTGGGGTGCATGGTATATGAGACGACGGTGAAAAAGTTTTGGTCAACTGGCGAGCGCAGCTAGCCGCAAAAAATTGGTTTGTTGGTACGCAAAAGGTCCGCTTCTGGCAATCCGCAGCCCCCACATAAATTCCTAGCTACGGGCCTGTGTTAGAAACATACGTGTAATCGCAATGTCTGTAAACACATTTTGCTACAACCTACGATGACGGTTTGCTTTATATTCTGTAAAACATACGGTACCTCATTTTCTGACATTGGTGGTCGTGGACTGGTCGACACGAATGAGGGTAATTCGTAAATACAAAATGAAAATGCTCAGGGATAGGATGGCCTGCAATTCAAGTCTGACTCTGTTTGTATCTTAGAATGTTTAGTGACCCAAGTCTAGTCAAAAAGGTTTTCTGGAGCCCTTGGTCTTTTTTTTCCCCCCACAGGCTTGAACGCAGTGAACATAGCTAATTAAGAATGCACTGTCTATTGACCCAATTTACATTACTACCTGTTGACATATTACCATTTTCCTCACGTTACGTTTCTGAACTCCTTCCTCTTTGATACAATGTACATAACTGCAGTGTATTGTGCCACTACGGTACTTAATTAATTCGGCAGCAATAAACGGAATAATAAACTGCATGTGGTGGCAGAATGCTAAATTCATCCCCATTTGGTGGCAGGGGTGGGATCTAATCTAATTACTCATCGAGGGGGTTGTGGACCTTTGTGAAACAATGACACATGGCTTCTTACGGGCCTGGCACGCTCTGAGGGGCCAAATTCCCAGTCTTCGGCAATTTTCCCTCTTAGGGGGGATCAAAAGGCCAATTTTCCGGCCAGAGGGCTAAAAACTGTGATAACATGATTTTTGCAAATATTTTCTGGCCAAGTCGTCGGGGGGGGGCAAACTTCCCCCGCCTGTTACGCCAATGGACCACGACCCTGATGAATTCTACAGAATAAAGTGCACTTTCTTCGTAAAGTAGCTGAATTCATCAAGGTCATGCATGTCAGGGTCACCAATAAATGGTCACACCCCTCATCAAGGTATAATACCAGCAACTTACTTCCTTACCTGCCAATGCACAACCAGGGACCTTGGTCTCAGGATGAACGCACAGTGAATATAGCTAATTAGAGGAATTCACTGTCTATTGATACAATTTACACTTCTACCTCGTGACATATTACCCCTTTCCTCACGTTACGTTTCTGAACTCCTTCCTCTTTGATACAATGTACATAACTGCAGTGTATTGTGCCACTACGGTACTTAATTAATTCGGCAGCATCAACGGAATAAACTGCATTGTGGTGGCAGAATGCTAAATTCATCCCCATTTGGTGGCAGGGGTGGGATCTAATCTAATTACTCATCGAGGGGGTTGTGGCCATTTTGGACCCACTGACACAGTGCGTTAAGGGCCATGCCCGCTATGAGGGGCAAAATTTTTTTTTTTTCCAGTCTTCGGAAATTTGCCCTATTAGGGGGGATCAAAAGGCAAATTTTCCGGGCCAGGGGCTAAAACTTGATTTAACATGATTTTTGCAAGTTATTTTACTGGGGCCAAGTCGTCGGGGGGGGGCAACTTGCCCCCGCCTGTTACGCCATGGGACACAAGACCCTGATGAATTCTACAGAATAAAGTGCACTTTATTCTGTAAAGTCAGTGAATTCATCAAGGTCATGCATGTCAGTGGTCACAAAAATGGTCACACCCCTCATCAAGGTATAATACCAGCAAATTATTCCTTACCTGCCAGTGCACAACACAGGACCCTTGGTCTCAGATGAACGCAAGGAATAGAGCTAAAGAGAATTTCCCCATTAGGTCTATTGCCACTGTGCTTAATACCTTGTGACAATACCCCTTTCCTCACAATGCACATCCCGTGTCTGAAACTCCTGCCTCTTTGATACTACGTAATTGCAGTCATTTCGATCCCACCGCTGCCACCAAATTCTCACAGATTCCAATCTATCTAATTACCCACCGAGGTATACCAGTGACCTTCTCGGGTTGGTACATTTTGTGACCCCACTTTGTCTGCTCCCAGTTGAATTCAGCAGCCTTGACGGAAAAAAGTGCAGGGGATACTGTACTTTATTCCGTCAAGGCTGCTTAATTCAACTGAGAGCAGAAAAAGTGGGGTCACAAAATGTAGGGGTAGAATTTCGTCACTGTGTGCGAGAATCAGTCTTGATTCCCAAAAACAAATTTTGCGGGAATCATCTAATTCACTGCTGTGTTAAGTTCCTTAGTTTACGAGAATCAACATTGATTCACGCAAATCAGTTTACGAGAATCTTTGCGAGAATCGATTCTTGGATTCTCGCCGAAATTCTAGCCCTGAAATGTACCAATCCGACCTCAGCCCTGCCAAGACCGGACTTGGAACCCAAGACCAGCTGGTCTACGGACGAGCCCGAAGTACGTAGAGCTAAAGAAAAATCCCTGTTTCGTCTATAACCGTCTATTGACACTATTCATGCTTGTACCGCATGACAATTTGGTACACAATAACGAAATAGTGTAACCTCACGAAAATGATCTAATAACTTGACCAATGGAACAACTAATGGATGAGCGTAGACATGTACAAGGCGGAATTTTCCAGCTATTCCATTTTGGAAAGACGTATCCAGCAGCCATTGATTTATCAGAGATCTTCGATATTAAATATATTCTAATTACAAAATTCCTTCTTTTGCTAGTTTTGAGCTCTATCACAGGTATTATTTACTCGTCAACTACCAATGCAACTGTGCAAAAACCTCAAAATATCCATACAATTGGGGATTTAAATTAGGTTTAACCAAGATAGCAAACAAATGTTGGGCCAACGTCGGCAATGGCCGGCATGGTCATGGTCCACAAGGCAACGTCTAGCCAATGTATGTCAAAACTGATCATGAAAGTTCTGATTACTGCCACTGGTTGACAGATTCCCTTGCGGGATGATCCTGTTCAGGAAGATCAGGGTATTACTATACAAATGGACTCTTCAGATATGCAGAGAGAGAACTACGATTTACTAAGTTCAGTGGGCGTAGCCATGATTTTGTGTTGTCGAGGGGGCATAGATTTGTGAATGTACCCACACGTATATTGTACCGGGGGGGGGGGGATACGGGGAAAGGGGACATCGTTGCCAATGCAAAGATAGTATTGATATTGATAGATAGTCGTAATAGTTCGTATCTGACCAGACAGTTGTTAGTAACCAATGGTATGAATTTATAGCTTTGTATTCATATTCATGCACCGCGCACTCACCGACAGAACATCACGGTCGGGGGCATGTGCCCCCGTGCTATGCAACTGACTAACTTACAACTATGACTACTACTAGTATACGGTACTCGAATTGCAATTATGCCCATCATGTTATTGCTCGCCCTTTCTGGGCGCGAGGTATATAAGAGATTACTCCAGAGAGACACCTGCGATTTTCCAATCTTGCGAACGATGGCTTGAGATAATAACATAGTTGAGATGTTTTCAGATAAATAAATTTGGACATACTGACTCGATATATAAACAATAACAATAGATAATATGACCAATAATTATGAATAAGATTTTAATGCCACTGATTTTATAAAGCCAGCATATTAATGGCTGAAAACATTTTGTTATGAACGGAGGATAGAAAATCACTTGGTGGCGCAATACCTCAAAATCGTCTATGGGCTCAGACGATGGCGGCCCAGAAACTATATAGCAACTCACCAAAACGAATCAAACAGTAATACAGCCATAATATAAAGCACACACCGAATTAGGCGCTTTGATGTATTCGGCAAAACGCCCCATCCGTTATTCATAAAAAAAAAGAAATAACTAGTGCTTGGCAACTCAGGTATTTTGTCAATTATGTGTGTTGGGGTATGCTCACTAGGAAATAAGGCAAGAATCCTTACGTTGGGCGTTTGATTTCTTCAGCTACAACATCATGTTGTCTTATAACCATGTTGTCTATAACTTCTGATTCAACGATATCAAAAAATCAGCATTTTTTTGTCCAAGATTTCGTCTAAACTCAATTGGGATTCTGACGCCACCGGAGCCACGCCCGCCTGTTAAAGGCTTTTAGCAGAAATACCAGGCCTCAGAGCAGTTCAACACGCTGGTGTTTATGTACACCAAGCCCATGCTAGTTCCAATAATTGTAACTTAATGGCACCATCATTTGAAAATGTGACATAATCTTGGTGCCATAAGTTGCAAACTTGGAGTTCCAATGCCATTTAAGGTTTGAGAGGATGCTGTTATTTCCTAAATAAAAAGAAAAAGGAATTTCTGTTGACATACATAGCAGAGTCTGTAGAATAATTGTCTTACAATTAAACCGAAGCTACAATTTGTCCCCAAAAAAGTTCATGTCAAAATGGTATACAGGTGCCAAATTTGGAAGCCCAATGTAGACACAACAAGGGTAAGTTTCACCTGAAAATTTCATGTCACAGTGAATTTTAAAGGTGCTTGTTCCGATTTATGTGTATTGCGTTCTCTACTTGATATGAGAGCCTGGCACTTGTACATACACCCCATCAAGTACCGTGGGAAACAACCATGTGGTTTTGATGCCAGACGCAATAATGCATGTTGCAAAGCCCTTTTCAATACTGTGCTAATATTGATGGTTAACCACTAAAACGGCGATTTTTTGTTTATATCTTGGCAATGAAATGGATTTGAGGGCTCAAATTTCAGGACGACAATGAGAAAAATAGGCCTTTTATCTGATATCAAAATCGATACTACTTCCGGGTAAATCAGGGGGGTCCCAAAGACGATCGGAACACGCACCTTTAAAAAAATGGTTATCACATGATGCAGAAGACTCAAGAATGCCTACAATATAACGCTTATTGCAATAATGAATATTTAAGCCACCTGACTTTGCAGCTGTAAAGTTAGAGCAGAAGCGGTCTGTGTATCTTGCTTAAGGCCGACCCAGAGATTTCCTGAGGAAGGAGGCCCTCATTTCAAAGAAAATCGGGTTTTTGCAGGGAATAATTGCTTGGCACATATACTAATCACTGTGTGAAATGCTAAGCTAAATCGAATTCCTTATATAGAAAATCACACTTTGTTTTAAAATTCCGGCTTCCGGAATTTTTGTTATACACAGTATACTATGGACGTAATACTACAAAGAAATGTTACTGCCATCAAAACGAAAAATCCGATTAATCTCAAATTTGCGGAATTGTGCATTTTAGGTTGCTATCTATAGTTCTAGGTTGACTCTATTTTTCATTATTACACAAAAAAACTAAACTAATATTTCGAAATCTATGATAAGAAGGTTCACACTAGCAAAGGAGAGGGAGGTTGTGCATGCAGTATTCAAGCTGATGAGGCCTGTACGCACTAAAAATTGCTTCACGTGTGGTTCAATGGAGGGAAAAATCACGTAAATTTATCTAAAAAACTTCAAAACTAAATCTAAGAAATTCTAAGAACAAGGGTGTAAGTTTGTTTTCATGAAACTATCTATAGTGACACCAGGTTTACAGGGTCGAAGCACAGTAAAGCGCAAAGAACATTTTGTGGAGAAATAAAACCTTCCCATACAGTAACGAATAGGGGTAAATGAGGTCACATACAAAAGTGTACTTTTTACTTGTTTTTAATATAGATAATAATAAATTACTGTGCTATTCGGAGACATTTTGGCATGAAAGTTTTGCCTGTTAAACTCAGCTTCAAACTGGGGCTACGTATGGGATTGACCCCCTCAATTTTTAAAGGAAAAAGTAATTTACTTTTATTGAAATCACTTTCAGATAAATAAAGACCAAATATAAAATTTGTGAACAATCTTATCCTGAGTCAGACATTTTAAAGCCACTATCAGTGATTTGCTAAATCAGCAAATCGAAAAAATCATCAAAAATCAGATTTTTCCATGTATGTAACAAGTACAGGTATCCTAACATACCCTGCAAATGATAAGACCAGAAGCATTTTTTTTTTTTTTTTTTTTTTTTTTTTTTTTTTTTTTTTTTTTTTTTTTTTTTTTTTTTTTTTTTTTTTTTTTTTTCCTTTTCTGTCAATTATACAGCTGGAAAAGGTAACTTATGAGAATTCTACAGACTTATCCTTCACTTTAAGCTATTCCTGCAAATTTCAAATATTTTTAAAACACTGTAGTGTCTTTAAATGGCACTTTCACTACAGTCTACACACAACTCCGTCATCAGGCCTAAAAAAGATTTTTTTTTTTTTTTGTTTAAAGAAGACGTATCTACTAGCCCGTGTGCGAGTTCACATTGGTGTATTAACACCAAGTGGCTTATGTCTTGTATTTATATAAATTACGGCAAAAGTACTATACTAGTCTAGTTGGATGAATTCAGTAACGGTCAACCCATCCTCATTTTTCAACATGCAATTTGGCTTCGCGTTAGGCGCCGAATTCACAGAGTGGTGGCACAATAGTCTTACCTTGCGCTATCTGGATTTCTGCACCCCGCAAAGAGAAAATGTGTGTCGTATTCGCCTCAGCGAGCTGCTTGACAAATTCATACCCTAGCCACGGTGCCCCCGTAATTAGAAAGATTGATTTTGCGCATGTTCTTGTTTCAACTTCAACCTCATGTTCATGCACACGCAAGTACTCTGCCCTCGTGAGCCAATGTTTTTAAACAGTCCTTTTTGTAAACAACTAGCGCTGGCGATATGCCTAGCTGATGTCCACTATCAGAAGGGGTACGACACGCTGTGTTCGATACTAGATTTACGGAAAGTACCTCTGTACCATCCACTGGCAGGGCAGGCCTGATCCAGGGTACCATTCAATAGGCCATGATTATTCGGATTTTCAACGATCTTTTTGTGGCTCCTGGACCAGCGCTGGGGATCACTGACTTCCTTCACTAAAAAATTTTTAAAGATTATGTAAACAGGAAAAGTTGTATCCCCAAATGAAAAAGAGAGTGCCACATTATTTAGAAAATGAATAAAAACGTCAACTCAAATTTACTTCTAAGAATGTACAGTGAAAATCGGTACACGTAAACGCAAGCGAACAATAGGCTATGATATTCAACAATCACCTAAAACCACTTCAGATCTCTTCTCAACCGGGTATGCAGGTCCATGTTTTACTGCACACGTTGAAAGGATTTCAAAGCTATATCAGGTGTTATGACTTCCCCCGTATTGAGCTCAAGTATCTGCTTCATAACTTTAAAGGCAACATGCTACCCGCTATGATTTTTAAAATGTAGGTGCTGATAATACCATGGCCTTCCGGGAGTAAATTGAATAGAAATCGGGTTTAAAGACAATAACTTGGGATTTAGGTTATGCCCAAATTAGGTCAGTCCTTGCCATGGGCTTTTCTTTCATGAAATTTGGTCCATTTACATGTTCTTTCGAAAAAAAAAAATTAATTAATCATATGGTCAAAGGTAACGAAACACATGTACGAATCTCGATTTCTTTACGCATTAGTCCGAAGGTCGTTTATCCGAAGGACGCTTATTTCGAAGTTTCGTTTATCCGAAAACTCGTTTTTTCCGAAGGTTTTTCTTACCGACGGTTCAGTAATTCCGAGGATTCATACCATCGAAGGGCGTTTAATCCCGAAGGTTCGTTTATCCGAAGAAATAAGGTTCGTTTATCCGAAATGAACGGATGTTGTTCGTAATCCGAAGGTCGTTTATCCGGAAAAAAGAAAAAGGTTCGTTTATCACGGAATAAATGAAAGTGTTCGTTAATCAGAAGGTTTCGTTATCCGACAACAAAAAATATGGTTCGTTTATCCGAAAATGAAAGCTTGTTTGAAATTAGGAATCGTTAGTCGTAAACTTGCCAAAAATGTAGGTTGCGGTTTCCTAGGAACCCCCTTATCA
The DNA here is from genome assembly GCA_023653785.1 of Ophioderma brevispina. Classification (NCBI taxonomy): domain Eukaryota; kingdom Metazoa; phylum Echinodermata; class Ophiuroidea; order Amphilepidida; family Ophiodermatidae; genus Ophioderma; species Ophioderma brevispina. The sequence continues at coordinate 2,934 of JAMKCH010001072.1, read as the reverse complement.
ACGAAAGTGTTAAGGGTTGTTTTTTTTAATTTAAGGGAAACTCCGAGTTAAGAGTGGTATTTTAAACCTTAAGGGGAGATTAACTAATACCATTGTGACCTGTATGTAATAATTTCCCTAATGTACGCGTATAATACGCGTATCGTAATAGACCTTGCCTAAACAATTTCGTGCAACGTAATAACGACGCGTAATTGTAATTACATTTTGACCGTGTTTGTTATGTAATAAACAGGTAAATGATAATCAAAATGTGTTGTAATGTAATAAAAATTATTAACATTACGCGACATTTTTTTCCCATACCTGTTTTATTACATTACGCGCAATTTTATTACATTACCCGTTTATTACATTACGCGGAAATTTTTCTACATAACTGTTTTATTACATTACCTGCATTTTATTACATCATGTTTTATGACTAAACACGGAGAATTTATTACATACGCGTTGCTTATACAGAAATTATTACATAAACAACGGTGTATTACGTGTGTAATAACGACGCGTAAGTGTAATACCAATGTTGCAGTGTTTTATGTAAAAGTTATTTTTTTACTATTCTTCTTTTATATGTGTATTGTATATTCATTAAATGCTAATGAACTTTAATTGCATATTCTGATGCAATGATAGAAATGGTTATATTTAGATAACGGGCAGGTATTCTTTACCAAACCATTTCATATTCTAAGGTTTGGGTCAGCTCTTCAGTGCGTGTATTTATGTCCATTCTACATAATCGATTAATGAAAATGCGCGATTTGCCTATTTGATAAAAATGTTAAGCCTGGAATAAATGTACTGTTACTCAAGCATCCACCCAAATTAAATTACAACTCTATGACCTTATAGTGTATGATTGGCTCTATCAGCATGTGCATGTGTGTCTCATTAGCATAGTCACCAATATGGTAATGAAAACCTAATTTGATTTTGGTCTAATGATAGTATTGACTATATCTAGCTAAGACGTTGGTATTTTTAAGGCTGTGGATTACTCTAAAACTGTGTTGCATGAGTCTCATTTCCATATTTCATACTTATGATATGAGATAATTTGCATAATATTGATTATTATTATTATATTGTTATTTATATTATTATTATTTAGAAAGCCACCATTTCAGATGGTTTAAAACCAAGATCTGACAAGGTAAAGCGTTCAGCCCAAGTAAAGCGTCCGAGCGGGAAATTCTGTGCTTCCCATGGCTATCTATCTCACTCCAAACGGACCAGAGGAGTACCCAAGACGCCACAACCCCAATGAATTGAATAAAGTAGCTAAGGTACATTAAGAAAAAGACACCTAGCGAGTTTGAAGAATATGCAAGGCCAGGAAACAGACCTACTTTTTCACATCGCTCTCACCACTTACGTCGGGTTTAAGCCCTTGCTCTTTACCTTGCCCTCTCTCTCCCCCCCCAATAAAAAAACGCCTCTTAGACCTAGAGGAAGACATCAACCACGTAGGAAAGGAGCAATGCGGAGGCCAAGGAATGTGGAGCAGAAGTATTACTCCAGACCAATAAAACGGAAAGACGGACATCAATGTAATATCCTTTGGCAAATGATATATGCCAGCAATGTTATGAACTCAATACTATACGCATTTTAACACTTAAGTGGAGGGGGGGGGGCTCCTAGGGTGGGGTACATGGGCCCCCTTGTACACAAACGGGAGTAGGAAGGACCTTTGTCGAAATTTAAGTGTTACCATTAGTTCAAAGAACAGAGTATCTAGGATGCATGCTCCGGGGTGCGGTGGCCCAAGTGGTGGTTGCGCACGTGAAAGTCGTGTTATACATAACACGTTATTTTTATGACATTACAGAGTTAAATTACACGAAAATTTTTATTACTACAGGAAGCGTGATTTTTTTTATGATAACGGCGGCATGTTTCAGTACATTACCTGTTGTTATTACATTACACGGCCCAAATTTATTACATTACATGTCGGTTATTACATTACCACGAAATTATACATAAACACGGTTGTAACAAGGGCGCTTATACTCAGGGTGTATAAATGGGTACCCGGTGTAAAGAAACGAGTGTCCCCCATAAAAAGAGTGTCCTAACTACCATAGCAAAATGTACGGAAATAAACCGTGACCTTGTCGGACGAGGCCATTTGAGTACAGTGCTGAACACAAATGATGCGTACAGCACCCAATGGAGAATACATATAGCAGGTGGGGTGGTTAGGACACTCAGTCACAGGACATTAGTATATACCCTGGGCATTATTCAATGTGGGAAGGTAACAGACGCGCTGTTAGAGGAGGTGTGGCGGATCCCATACAGCAATATTATACTGGTGGAGTCTGGCCCAATCGCTTCGAAAGAGAGAATAGGCACTTCGTTCCTGTGTACTCAAGTACGTCCCCTTTACCTTTAAGTTTTACAAAATTCGTTATAAATTAAAACAAAATCAGAAAGGTGTCACCATGTCCTAATTAGCCATTCTTTTTAAAGGGGATCAAATTGCCCCTGACAGCGATGTTCATGTTTTAGCCAGACAAGGGGTTTCCGCGTGCCCCTAATCTATACTATAATTTGACGAATGTTGTATGATATGTATGTGTGTCTGTATGTTCGCAAAGGTCGTCAGTTTGTTTCAAAAGAGCGCTAAATTCATGTATGAAGAGTTTATGGTATGTGAGTATACCGGATGGGTTCTAATCTGTATTTGGACGAAATCGTTCAGAAATGGATGAAAAATCAGTGATGGAAGTTGAAATATGGTCGCGTTGCTATGGAAAACGATCCATTGTTTTTATCACATACAATAAGGAGAGCATCAAAGGGTACCGACTGCTGGATAATTTTCGTATCCGGTTAGTGAGGCGGTATCAGCGTCGTCTACGCATATATTAGGTAGACCTAGACTAGTCCCTAAGTCATCCGTTTCGCAGCGCCCTTTTA